>OU026145.1:104909066-105060497 GCA_907269125.1 Eristalis pertinax | reverse complement strand
TGTGGCTACCGTAGAGATACTTCTATGGGCGAAGCCCTTATATACTGTGGCTACCGTAGAGATACTTCTATGGGCGAAGCCCCTTATATACTGTGGCTACCGTAGAGATACTTCTATGGGCGAAGCCCTTATATACTGTGGCTACCGTAGAGATACTTCTATGGGCGAAGCCCTTATATACTGTGGCTACCGTAGAGATACTTCTATGGGCGAAGCCCTTATATACTGTGGCTACCGTAGAGATACTTCTATGGGCGAAGCCCTTATATACTGTGGCTACCGTAGAGATACTTCTATGGGCGAAGCCCTTACATACTGTGGCTACTGTAGAGATACTTCTATGGGCGAATTCTTATATACTGTGGCTACCGTAGAGATACTTCTATGGGCGAAGCCCTTATATACTGTGGCTACCGTAGAGATACTTCTATGGGCGAAGCCCTTATATACTGTGGCTACCGTAGAGATACTTCTATGGGCGAAGCCCTTATATACTGTGGCTACCGTAGCGATACTTCTATGGGCGAAGCCCTTTATATACTGTGGCTACCGTAGAGATACTTCTATGGGCGAAGCCCTTATATACTGTGGCTACCGTAGAGATTACTTCTATGGGCGAAGCCCTTATATACTGTGGCTACCGTAGAGATACTTCTATGGGCGAAGCCCTTATATACTGTGGCTACGGTAGAGATACTTCTATGGGCGAAGCCCTTATATACTGTGGCTACCGTAGAGATACTTCTATGGGCGAAGCCCTTATATACTGTGGCTACCGTAGAGATACTTCTATGGGCGAAGCCCTTACATACTGTGGCTACCGTAGAGATACTTCTATGGGCGAAGCCCTTATATACTGTGCCTACCGTAGAGATACTTCTATGGGCGAAGCCCTTATATACTGTGGCTACCGTAGAGATACTTCTATGGGCGAATTCTTATATACTGTGGCTACCGTAGAGATACTTCTATGGGCGAAGCCCTTATATACTGTGGCTACCGTAGAGATACTTCTATGGGCGAAGCCCTTATATACTGTGGCTACCGTAGAGATACTTCTATGGGCGAAGCCCTTATATACTGTGGCTACCGTAGAGATACTTCTATGGGCGAAGCCCTTATATACTGTGGCTACCGTAGCGATACTTCTATGGGCGAAGCCCTTATATACTGTGGCTACCGTAGAGATACTTCTATGGGCGAAGCCCTTATATACTGTGGCTACCGTAGAGATACTTCTATGGGCGAAGCCCTTATATACTGTGGCTACCGTAGAGATACTTCTATGGGCGAAGCCCTTATATACTGTGGCTACCGTAGAGATACTTCTATGGGCGAAGCCCTTACATACTGTGGCTACCGTAGAGATACTTCTATGGGCGAAGCCCTTATATACTGTGCCTACCGTAGAGATACTTCTATGGGCGAAGCCCTTATATACTGTGGCTACCGTAGAGATACTTCTATGGGCGAAGTCTTATATACTGTGGCTACCGTAGAGATACTTCTATGGGCGAAGCCCTTATATACTGTGGCTACCGTAGAGATACTTCTATGGGCGAAGCCCTTATATACTGTGGCTACCGTAGAGATACTTCTATGGGCGAAGCCCTTATATACTGTGGCTACCGTAGAGATACTTCTATGGGCGAAGCCCTTATATACTGTGCCTACCGTAGAGATACTTCTATGGGCGAAGCCCTTATATACTGTGGCTACCGTAGAGATACTTCTATGGGCGAAGCTCTTATATACTGTGGCTACCGTAGAGATACTTCTGTGGGCGAAGCCCTTATATACTGTGGCTACCGTAGAGATACTTCTATGGGCGAAGCCCTTACATACTGTGGCTACCGTAGAGATACTTCTATGGGCGAAGCCCTTATATACTGTGCCTACCGTAGAGATACTTCTATGGGCGAAGCCCTTATATACTGTGGCTACCGTAGACATACTTCTAAGGGCGAAGCCCTTATATACTGTGGCTACAGTAGAGATACTTCTATGGGCGAAGCCCTTATATACTGTGGCTACCGTAGAGATACTTCTATGGGCGAAGCCCTTATATACTGTGGCTACCGTAGAGATACTTCTATGGGCGAAGCCCTTATATACTGTGCCTACCGTAGAGATACTTCTATGGGCGAAGCCCTTATATACTGTGGCTACCGTAGAGATACTTCTATGGGCGAAGCCCTTATATACTGTGGCTAACGTAGAGATACTTCTATGGGCGAAGCCCTTATATACTGTGGCTACCGTAGAGATACTTCTATGGGCGAAGCCCTTATACACTGTGCCTACCGTAGAGATACTTCTATGGGCGAAGCCCTTATATACTGTGGCTACCGTAGAGATACTTCTATGGGCGAAGCCCTTATATACTATATACTGTGGCTACCGTAGAGATACTTCTAATGGGCGAAGCCCCTTATATACTGTGCCTACCGTAGAGATACTTCTATGGGCGAAGCCCTTATATACTGTGGCTACCGTAGAGATACTTCTATGGGCGAAGCCCTTATATACTGTGGCTACCGTAGAGATACTTCTATGGGGCGAAGCCCTTATATACTGTGCCTACCGTAGAGATACTTCTATGGGCGAAGCCCTTATATACTGTGCCTACCGTAGAGATACTTCTATGGGCGAAGCCCTTATATACTGTGCCTACCGTAGAGATACTTCTATGGGCGAAGCCCTTATATACTGTGCCTACCGTAGAGATACTTCTATGGGCGAAGCCCTTATATACTGTGCCTACCGTAGAGATACTTCTATGGGCGAAGCCCTTATATACTGTGGCTACCGTAGAGATACTTCTATGGGCGAAGCCCTTATATACTGTGGCTACCGTAGAGATACTTCTATGGGCGAAGCCCTTATATACTGTGCCTACCGTAGAGATACTTCTATGGGCGAAGCCCTTATATACTGTGGCTACCGTAGAGATACTTCTATGGGCGAAGCCCATATATACTGTGGCTACCGTAGAGATACTTCTATGGGCGAAGCCCTTATATACTGTGGCTACCGTAGAGATACTTCTATGGGCGAAGCCCTTATATACTGTGGCTACCGCAGAGATACTTCTATGGGCGAAGCCCTTATATACTGTGCCTACCGTAGAGATACTTCTATGGGCGAAGCCCTTATATACTGTGGCTACCGTAGAGATACTTCTATGGGCGAAGCCCTTATATACTGTGGATACCGTAGAGATACTTCTATGGGCGAAGCCCTTATATACTGTGCCTACCGTAGAGATACTTCTATGGGCGAAGCCCTTATATACTGTGCCTACCGTAGAGATACTTCTAAGGGCGAAGCCCTTATATACTGTGGCTACCGTAGAGATACTTCTGTGGGCGAAGCCCTTATATACTGTGGCTACCGTAGAGATACTTCTATGCGCGAAGCCCTTATATACTGTGCCTACCGTAGAGATACTTCTGTGGGCGAAGCCCTTATATACTGTGACTACCGTAGAGATACTTCTATGGGCGAAGCTCTTATATACTGTGGGTACCGTAGAGATACTTCTATGGGCGAAGCCCTTATATACTGTGGCTACCGTAGAGATACTTCTATGGGCGAAGCCCTTATATACTGTGGCTACCGTAGAGATACTTCTATGGGCGAAGCCCTTATATACTGTGCCTACCGTAGAGATACTTCTATGGGCGAAGCCCTTATATACTGTGGCTACCGTAGAGATACCTCTATGGGCGAAGCCCTTACATACTGTGGCTACCGTAGAGATACTTCTATGGGCGAAGCCCTTATATACTGTTTCTACCGTAGAGATACTTCTATGGGCGAAGCCCTTATATACTGTGGCTACCGTAGAGATACTTCTATGGGCGAAGCCCTTATATACTGTGGCTACCGTAGAGATACTTCTATGGGCGAAGCCCTTATATACTGTGCCTGCCGTAGAGATACTTCTATGGGCGAAGCCCTTATATACTGTGGCTACCGTAGAGATACTTCTATGGGCGAAGCTTTTATATACTGTGGCTACCGTAGAGATACTTCTATGGGCGAAGCCCTTATATACTGTGGCTACCGTAGAGATACTTCTGTGGGCGAAGCCCTTATATACTGTGGCTACCGTAGAGATACTTCTATGGGCGAAGCCCTTATATACTGTGGCTACCGTAGAGATACTTCTATGGGCGAAGCCCTTATATACTGTGCCTACCGTAGAGATACTTCTGTGGGCGAAGCCCTTATATACTGTGGCTACCGTAGAGATACTTCTATGGGCGAAGCCCTTATATACTGTGGGTACCGTAGAGATACTTCTGTGGGCGAAGCCCTTATATACTGTGGCTACCGTAGAGATACTTCTATGGGCGAAGCCCTTATATACTGTGGCTACCGTAGAGATACTTCTATGGGCGAAGCCCTTATATACTGTGGCTACCGTAGAGATACTTCTATGGACGAAGCCCTTATATACTGTGGCTACCGTAGAGATACTTCAATGGGCGAAGCCCTTATATACTGTGCCTACCGTAGAGATACTTCTATGGGCGAAGCCCTTATATACTGTGGCTACCGTAGAGATACTTCTATGGGCGAAGCCCTTACATACTGTGGCTACCGTAGAGATACTTCTATGGGCGAAGCCCTTTTATACTGTGGCCACCGTAGAGATACTTCTATGGGCGAAGCCCTTATATACTGTGCCTACCGCAGAGATACTTCTATGGGCGAAGCCCTTATATACTGTGGCTACCGTAGAGATACTTCTATGGGCGAAGCCCTTATATACTGTGGCTACAGTAGAGATACTTCTATGGGCGAAGCCCTTATATACTGTGGCTACCGTAGAGATACTTCTATGGGCGAAGCCCTTATATACTGTGCCTACCGTAGAGATACTTCTATGGGCGAAGCCCTTATATACTGTGCCTACCGTAGAGATACTTCTATGGGCGAAGCCCTTATATACTGTGGCTACCGTAGAGATACTTCTATGGGCGAAGCCCTTATATACTGTGCCTACCGTAGAGATACTTCTATGGGCGAAGCCCTTATATACTGTGGCTACCGTAGAGATACTTCTATGGGCGAAGCCCTTATATACTGTGCCTACCGCAGAGATACTTCTATGGGCGAAGCCCTTATATACTGTGGCTACCGTAGAGATACTTCTATGGGCGAAGCCCTTATATACTGTGGCTACAGTAGAGATACTTCTATGGGCGAAGCCCTTATATACTGTGGCTACCGTAGAGATACTTCTATGGGCGAAGCCCTTATATACTGTGCCTACCGTAGAGATACTTCTATGGGCGAAGCCCTTATATACTGTGCCTACCGTAGAGATACTTCTATGGGCGAAGCCCTTATATACTGTGCCTACCGCAGAGATACTTCTATGGGCGAAGCCCTTATATACTGTGGCTACCGTAGAGATACTTCTATGGGCGAAGCCCTTATATACTGTGGCTACAGTAGAGATACTTCTATGGGCGAAGCCCTTATATACTGTGGCTACCGTAGAGATACTTCTATGGGCGAAGCCCTTATATACTGTGCCTACCGTAGAGATACTTCTATGGGCGAAGCCCTTATATACTGTGCCTACCGTAGAGATACTTCTATGGGCGAAGCCCTTATATACTGTGGCTACCGTAGAGATACTTCTATGGGCGAAGCCCTTATATACTGTGGCTACCATAGAGATACTTCTATGGGCGAAGCCCGTATATACTGTGCCTACCGTAGAGATACTTCTATGAGCGAAGCCCTTATATACTGTGGCTACCGTAGAGATACTTCTATGGGCGAAGCCCTTATATACTATATACTGTGGCTACCGTAGAGATACTTCTATGGGCGAAGCCCTTATATACTGTGGCTACCGTAGAGATACTTCTATGGGCGAAGCCCTTATATACTGTGGCTACCGTAGAGATACTTCTATGGGCGAAGCCCTTATATACTGTGGCTACCGTAGAGATACTTCTATGGGCGAAGCCCTTATATACTGTGCCTACCGTAGAGATACTTCTATGTTCGAAGCCCTTATATACTGTGGCTACCGTAGAGATACTTCTATGGGCGAAGCCCTTACATACTGTGGCTATCGTAGAGATACTTCTATGGGCGAAGCCCTTATATACTGTGGCTACCGTAGAGATACTTCTATGGGCGAAGCCCTTATATACTGTGGCTACCGTAGAGATACTTCTATGGGCGAAGCCCTTATATACTGTGGCTACCGTAGAGATACTTCTATGGGCGAAGCCCTTATATACTGTGGCTACCGTAGAGATACTTCTATGGGCGAAGCCCTTATATACTGTGCCTACCGTAGAGATACTTCTATGTTCGAAGCCCTTATATACTGTGGCTACCGTAGAGATACTTCTATGGGCGAAGCCCTTACATACTGTGGCTATCGTAGAGATACTTCTATGGGCGAAGCCCTTATATACTGTGGCTACCGTAGAGATACTTCTATGGGCGAAGCCCTTATATACTGTGGCTACCGTAGAGATACTTCTATGGGCGAAGCCCTTATATACTGTGGCTACCGTAGAGATACTTCTATGGGCGAAGCCCTTATATACTGTGGCTACCGTAGAGATACTTCTATGGGCGAAGCCCTTATATACTGTGCCTACCGTAGAGATACTTCTATGGGCGAAGCCCTTATATACTGTGGCTACCGTAGAGATACTTCTATGGGCGAAGCCCTTATATACTGTGCCTACCGTAGAGATACTTCTATGGGCGAAGCCCTTATATACTGCGGCTACCGTAGAGATACTTCTATGGGCGAAGCCCTTATATACTGTGGCTACCGTAGAGATACTTCTATGGGCGAAGCCCTTATATACTGTGCCTACCGTAGAGATACTTCTATGGGCGAAGCCCTTATATACTGTGGCTACCGTAGAGATACTTCTATGGGCGAAGCCCTTATATACTGTGGCTACCGTAGAGATACTTCTATGGGCGAAGCCCTTATATACTGTGGCTACCGTAGAGATACTTCTATGGGCGAAGCCCTTATATACTGTGGCTACCGTAGAGATACTTCTATGGGCGAAGCCCTTATATACTGTGCCTACCGTAGAGATACTTCTATGAGCGAAGCCCTTATATACTGTGGCTACCGTAGAGATACTTCTATGGGCGAAGCCCTTATATACTGTGGCTACCGTAGAGATACTTCTATGGGCGAAGCCCTTATATACTGTGGCTACCGTAGAGATACTTCTATGGGCGAAGCCCTTATATACTGTGCCTTCCGTAGAGATACTTCTATGTTCGAAGCCCTTATATACTGTGGCTACCGTAGAGATACTTCTATGGGCGAAGCCCTTACATACTGTGGCTACCGTAGAGATACTTCTATGGGCGAAGCCCTTATATACTGTGGCTACCGTAGAGATACTTCTATGGGCGAAGCCCTTATATACTGTGGCTACCGTAGAGATACTTCTATGGGCGAAGCCCTTATATACTGTGGCTACCGTAGAGATACTTCTATGGGCGAAGCCCTTATATACTGTGGCTACCGTAGAGATACTTCTATGGGCGAAGCCCTTATATACTGTGCCTACCGTAGAGATACTTCTATGGGCGAAGCCCTTATATACTGTGGCTACCGTAGAGATACTTCTATGGGCGAAGCCCTTACATACTGTGGCTACCGTAGAGATACTTCTATGGGCGAAGCCCTTATATACTGTGCCTACCGTAGAGATACTTCTATGGGCGAAGCCCTTATATACTGCGGCTACCGTAGAGATACTTCTATGGGCGAAGCCCTTATATACTGTGGCTACCGTAGAGATACTTCTATGGGCGAAGCCCTTATATACTGTGCCTACCGTAGAGATACTTCTATGGGCGAAGCCCTTATATACTGTGGCTACCGTAGAGATACTTCTATGAGCGAAGCCCTTATATACTGTGGCTACCGTAAAGATACTTCTATGGGCGAAGCCCTTATATACTGTGGCTACCGTAGAGATACTTCTATGGGCGAAGCCCTTATATACTGTGGCTACCGTAGAGATACTTCTATGGGCGAAGCCCTTATATACTGTGCCTACCGTAGAGATACTTCTATGGGCGAAGCCCTTATATACTGTGGCTACCGTAGAGATACTTCTATGGGCGAAGCCCTTATATACTGTGGCTACCGTAGAGATACTTCTATGGGCGAAGCCCTTACATACTGTGGCTACCGTAGAGATACTTCTATGGGCGAAGCCCTTATATACTGTGGCTACCGTAGAGATACTTCTATGGGCGAAGCCCTTATATACTGTGGCTACCGTAGAGATACTTCTATGGGCGAAGCCCTTATATACTGTGGCTACCGTAGAGATACTTCTATGGGCGAAGCCCTTATATACTGTGCCTACCGTAGAGATACTTCTATGGGCGAAGCCCTTATATACTGTGGCTACCGTAGAGATACTTCTATGGGCGAAGCCCTTACATACTGTGGCTACCGTAGAGATACTTCTATGGGCGAAGCCCTTATATACTGTGGCTACCGTAGAGATACTTCTATGGGCGAAGCCCTTATATACTGTGCCTACCGTAGAGATACTTCTATGGGCGAAGCCCTTATATACTGCGGCTACCGTAGAGATACTTCTATGGGCGAAGCCCTTATATACTGTGGCTACCGTAGAGATACTTCTATGGGCGAAGCCCTTATATACTGTGCCTACCGTAGAGATACTTCTATGGGCGAAGCCCTTATATACTGTGGCTACCGTAGAGATACTTCTATGGGCGAAGCCCTTATATACTGTGGCTACCGTAGAGATACTTCTATGGGCGAAGCCCTTATATACTGTGCCTACCGTAGAGATACTTCTATGGGCGAAGCCCTTATATACTGTGGCTACCGTAGAGATACTTCTATGGGCGAAGCCCTTATATACTGTGGCTACCGTAGAGATACTTCTATGGGCGAAGCCCTTATATACTGTGGCTACCGTAGAGATACTTCTATGGGCGAAGCCCTTATATACTGTGGCTACCGTAGAGATACTTCTATGGGCGAAGCCCTTATATACTGTGGCTACCGTAGAGATACTTCTATGGGCGAAGCCCTTATATACTGTGGCTACCGTAGAGATTTTTCTATGGGCGAAGCCCTTATATACTGTGCCTACCGTAGAGATACTTCTATGGGCGAAGCCCTTATATACTGTGGCTACCGTAGAGATACTTCTATGGGCGAAGCCCTTATATACTGTGGCTACCGTAGAGATACTTCTATGGGCGAAGCCCTTATATACTGTGGCTACCGTAGAGATACTTCTATGGGCGAAGCCCTTATATACTGTGCCTACCGTAGAGATACTTCTATGGGCGAAGCCCTTATATACTGTGGCTACCGTAGAGATACTTCTATGGGCGAAGCCCTTATATACTGTGGCTACCGTAGAGATACTTCTATGGGCGAAGCCCTTATATACTGTGCCTACCGTAGAGATACTTCTATGTTCGAAGCCCTTATATACTGTGGCTACCGTAGAGATACTTCTATGGGCGAAGCCCTTACATACTGTGGCTACCGTAGAGATACTTCCCTTATATACTGTGGCTACCGTAGAGATACTTCTATGGGCGAAGCCCTTATATACTGTGCCTACCGTAGAGATACTTCTATGGGCGAAGCCCTTATATACTGTGGCTACCGTAGAGATACTTCTATGGGCGAAGCCCTTATATACTGTGGCTACCGTAGAGATACTTCTATGGGCGAAGCCCTTATATACTGTGGCTACCGTAGAGATACTTCTATGGGCGAAGCCCTTATATACTGTGCCTACCGTAGAGATACTTCTATGGGCGACGCCCTTATATACTGTGGCTACCGTAGAGATACTTCTATGGGCGAAGCCCTTACATACTGTGGCTACCGTAGAGATACTTCTATGGGCGAAGCCCTTATATACTGTGCCTACCGTAGAGATACTTCTATGGGCGAAGCCCTTATATACTGCGGCTACCGTAGAGATACTTCTATGGGCGAAGCCCTTATATACTGTGACTACCGTAGAGATACTTCTATGGGCGAAGCCCTTATATACTGTGCCTACCGTAGAGATACTTCTATGGGCGAAGCCCTTATATACTGTGGCTATCGTAGAGATACTTCTATGGGCGAAGCCCTTATATACTGTGGCTACCGTAGAGATACTTCTATGGGCGAAGCCCTTATATACTGTGGCTACCGTAGAGATACTTCTATGGGCGAAGCCCTTATATACTGTGGCTACCGTAGAGATACTTCTATGGGCGAAGCCCTTATATACTGTGGCTACCGTAGAGATACTTCTATGGGCGAAGCCCTTATATACTGTGGCTACCGTAGAGATACTTCTATGGGCGAAGCCCTTATATACTGTAGCTACCGTAGAGATACTTCTATGGGCGAAGCCCTTATATACTGTGGCTACCGTAGAGATACTTCTATGGGCGAAGCCCTTATATACTGTGCCTACCGTAGAGATACTTCTATGTTCGAAGCCCTTATATACTGTGGCTACCGTAGAGATACTTCTATGGGCGAAGCAATTACATACTGTGGCTACCGTAGAGATACTTCTATGGGCGAAGCCCTTATATACTGTGGCTACCGTAGAGATACTTCTATGGGCGAAGCCCTTATATACTGTGGCTACCGTAGAGATACTTCTATGGGCGAAGCCCTTATATACTGTGGCTACCGTAGAGATACTTCTATGGGCGAAGCCCTTATATACTGTGCCTACCGTAGAGATACTTCTATGGGCGAAGCCCTTATATACTGTGCCTACCGTAGAGATACTTCTATGGGCGAAGCCCTTATATACTGCGGCTACCGTAGAGATACTTCTATGGGCGAAGACCTTATATACTGTGGCTACCGTAGAGATACTTCTATGGGCGAAGCCCTTATATACTGTGCCTACCGTAGAGATACTTCTATGGACGAAGCCCTTATATACTGTGGCTACCGTAGAGATACTTCTATGGGCGAAGCCCTTATATAATGTGGCTACCGTAGAGATACTTCTATGGGCGAAGCCCTTATATACTGTGGCTACCGTAGAGATACTTCTATGGGCGAAGCCCTTATATACTGTGGCTACCGTAGAGATACTCTATGGGCGAAGCCCTTATATACTGTGGCTACCGTAGAGATACTTCTATGGGCGAAGCCCTTATATACTGTGCCTACCGTAGAGATACTTCTATGGGCGAAGCCCTTATATACTGTGGCTACCGTAGAGATACTTCTATGGGCGAAGCCCTTATATACTGTGCCTACCGTAGAGATACTTCTATGGGCGAAGCCCTTATATACTGCGGCTACCGTAGAGATACTTCTATGGGCGAAGCCCTTATATACTGTGGCTACCGTAGAGATACTTCTATGTTCGAAGCCCTTATATACTGTGGCTACCGTAGAGATACGTCTATGGGCGAAGCCCTTATATATTGTGCCTACCGTAGAGATACTTCTATGTTCGAAGCCCTTATATACTGTGGCTACCGTAGAGATACTTCTATGGGCGAAGCCCTTACATACTGTGGCTACCGTAGAGATACTTCTATGGGCGAAGCCCTTATATACTGTGGCTACCGTAGAGATACTTCTATGTTCGAAGCCCTTATATACTGTGGCTACCGTAGAGATACTTCTATGGGCGAAGCCCTTATATACTGTGGCTACCGTAGAGATACTTCTATGGGCGAAGCCCTTATATACTGTGGCTACCGTAGAGATACTTCTATGAGCGAAGCCCTTATATACTGTGGCTACCGTAGAGATTCTTCTATGGGCGAAGCCCTTATATACTGTGGCTACCGTAGAGATACTTCTATGGGCGAAGCCCTTATATACTGTGGCTACCGTAGAGATACTTCTATGGGCGAAGCCCTTATATACTGTGGCTACCGTAGAGATACTTCTATGATCGAAGCCCTTATATACTGTGCCTACCGTAGAGATACTTCTATGGGCGAAGCCCTTATATACTGTGGCTACCGTAGAGATACTTCTATGGGCGAAGCCCTTATATACTGTGGCTACCGTAGAGATACTTCTATGGGCGAAGCCCTTATATACTGTGGCTACCGTAGAGATACTTCTATGGGCGAAGCCCTTATATACTGTGGCTACCGTAGAGATACTTCTATGGGCGAAGCCCTTATATACTGTGGCTACCGTACAGATACTTCTATGGGCGAAGCCCTTATATACTGTGGCTACCGTAGAGATACTTCTATGGGCGAAGCCCTTATATACTGTGGCTACCGTAGAGATACTTCTATGGGCGAAGCCCTTATATACTGTGGCTACCGTACAGATACTTCTATGGGCGAAGCCCTTATATACTGTGGCTACCGTACAGATACTTCTATGGGCGAAGCCCTTATATACTGTGGCTACCGTAGGGATACTTCTATGGGCGAAGCCCTTATATACTGTGGCTACCGTAGAGATTCTTCTATGGGCGAAGCCCTTATATACTGTGGCTACCGTACAGATACTTCTATGGGCGAAGCCCTTATATACTGTGGCTACCGTAGGGATACTTCTATGGGCGAAGCCCTTATATACTGTGCCTACCGTAGAGATACTTCTATGGGCGAAGCCCTTATATACTGTGCCTACCGTAGAGATACTTCTATGGGCGAAGCCCTTATATACTGTGCCTACCGTAGAGATACTTCTATGGGCGAAGCCCTTATATACTGTGGCTACCGTAGAGATACTTCTATGGGCGAAGCCCTTATATACTGTGGCTACCGTAGAGATACTTCTATGGGCGAAGCCCTTATATACTGTGCGTACCGTAGAGATACTTCTATGGGCGAAGCCCTTATATACTGTGCCTACCGTAGAGATACTTCTATGGGCGAAGCCCTTATATACTGTGCCTACCGTAGAGATACTTCTATGGGCGAAGCCCTTATATACTGTGGCTACCGTAGAGATACTTCTATGGGCGAAGCCCTTATATACTGTGGCTACCGTAGAGATACCTCTATGGGCGAAGCCCTTATATACTGTGCCTACCGTAGAGATACTTCTATGGGCGAAGCCCTTATATACTGTGCCTACCGTAGAGATACTTCTATGGGCGAAGCCCTTACATACTGTGCCTACTGTATAGATACTTCTATGGGCGAAGCCCTTATATACTGCGCCTACCGTAGAGATACATCTATGGGCGAAGCCCTTATATACTGTGGCTACCGTAGAGATACTTCTATGGGCGAATCCCTTATATACTGTGCCTACCGTAGAGATACTTCTATGGGCGAAGCCCTTACATACTGTGCCTACTGTATAGATACTTCTATGGGCGAAGCCCTTATATACTGCGCCTACCGTAGAGATACTTCTATGGGCGAAGCCCTTATATACTGTGGCTACCGTAGAGATACTTCTATGGGCGAAGCCCTTATATACTGCGCCTACCGTAGAGATACTTCTATGGGCGAAGCCCTTATATACCGTGGCTACCGTAGAGATACTTCTATGGGCGAAGCCCTTATATACTGTGGCTACCGTAGAGATACTTCTATGGGCGTAGCCCTTATATACTGTGGCTACCGTAGAGATACTTCTATGGGCGAAGCCCTTATATACTGTGCCTACCGTAGAGATACTTCTATGGGCGAAGCCCTTACATACTGTGCCTACCGTATAGATACTTCTATGGGCGAAGCCCTTATATACTGCGCCTACCGTAGAGATACTTCTATGGGCGAAGCCCTTATATACTGTGGCTACCGTAGAGATACTTATATGGGCGAATCCCTTATATACTGTGCCTACCGTAGAGATACTTCTATGGGCGAAGCCCTTATATACTGTGGCTACCGTAGAGATACTTCTATGGGCGAAGCCCTTATATACTGCGCCTACCGTAGAGATACTTCTATGGGCGAAGCCCTTATATACCGTGGCTACCGTAGAGATACTTCTATGGGCGAAGCCCTTATATACTGTGGCTACCGTAGAGATACTTCTATGGGCGTAGCCCTTATATACTGTGGCTACCGTAGAGATACTTCTATGGGCGAAGCCCTTATATACTGCGCCTACCGTAGAGATACTTCTATGGGCGAAGCCCTTATATACTGTGCCTACCGTAGAGATACTTCTATGGGCGAAGCCCTTATATACTGCGCCTACCGTAGAGATACTTCTATGGGCGAAGCCCTTATATACTGTGCCTACCGTAGAGATACTTCTATGGGCGAAGCCCTTATATACTGTGCCTTCCGTAGAGATACTTCTATGGGCGAAGCCCTTATATACTGTGGCTACCGTACAGATACTTCTATGGGCGAAGCCCTTATATACTGTGCCTACCGTAGAGATACTTCTATGGGCGAAGCCCTTATATACTGTGGCTACCGTACAGATACTTCTATGGGCGAAGCCCTTATATACTGTGCCTACCGTAGAGCTACTTCTATGGGCGAAGCCCTTATATACTGTGGCTACCGTAGAGATACTTCTAAGGGCGAAGCCCTTATATACTGTGGCTACCGTAGAGATACTTCTATGGGCGAAGCCCTTATATACTGTGTCTACCGTAGAGATACTTCTATGGGCGAAGCCCTTATATACTGTGCCTACCGTAGAGATACTTCTATGGGCGAAGCCCTTATATACTGCGCCTACCGTAGAGATACTTCTATGGGCGAAGCCCTTATATACTGTGCCTACCGTAGAGATACTTCTATGGGCGAAGCCCTTATATACTGTGTCTACCGTAGAGATACTTCTATGGGCGAAGCCCTTATATACTGTGCCTACCGTAGAGATACTTCTATGGGCGAAGCCCTTATATACTGTGCCTACCGTAGAGATACTTCTATGGGCGAAGCCCTTATATACTGTGGCTACCGTAGAGATACTTCTATGGGCGAAGCCCTTATATACTGCGCCTACCGTAGAGATACTTCTATGGGCGAAGCCCTTATATACTGCGCCTACCGTAGAGATACTTCTATGGGCGAAGCCCTTATATACTGTGGCTACCGTAGAGATACTTCTATGGGCGAAGCCCTTATATACTGTGCCTACCGTAGAGATACTTCTATGGGCGAAGCCCTTATATACTGTGTCTACCGTAGAGATACTTCTATGGGCGAAGCCCTTATATACTGTGCCTACCGTAGAGATACTTCTATGGGCGAAGCCCTTATATACTGCGCCTACCGTAGAGATACTTCTATGGGCGAAGCCCTTATATACTGTGCCTACCGTAGAGATACTTCTATGGGCGAAGCCCTTATATACTGTGTCTACCGTAGAGATACTTCTATGGGCGAAGCCCTTATATACTGTGCCTACCGTAGAGATACTTCTATGGGCGAAGCCCTTATATACTGTGCCTACCGTAGAGATACTTCTATGGGCGAAGCCCTTATATACTGTGGCTACCGTAGAGATACTTCTATGGGCGAAGCCCTTATATACTGCGCCTACCGTAGAGATACTTCTATGGGCGAAGCCCTTATATACTGTGGCTACCGTAGAGATACTTCTAAGGGCGAAGCCCTTATATACTGTGGCTACCGTAGAGATACTTCTAAGGGCGAAGCCCTTATATACTGTGGATACCGTAGAGATACTTCTATGGGCGAAGCCCTTATATACTGTGGCTACCGTAGAGATACTTCTATGGGCGAAGCCCTTATATACTGTGGCTACCGTAGAGATACTTCTATGGGCGAAGCCCTTATATACTGTGCCTACCGTAGAGATACTTCTATGGGCGAAGCCCTTATATACTGTGGCTACCGTAGAGATACTTCTATGGGCGAAGCCCTTATATACTGCGGCTACCGTAGAGATACTTCTATGGGCGAAGCCCTTATATACTGTGCCTACCGTAGAGATACTTCTATGGGCGAAGCCCTTATATACTGTGGCTACCGTAGAGATACTTCTATGGGCGAAGCCCTTATATACTGTGCCTACCGTAGAGATACTTCTATGGGCGAAGCCCTTATATACTGTGCCTACCGTAGAGATACTTCTATGGGCGAAGCCCTTATATACTGTGCCTACCGTAGAGATACTTCTATGGGCGAAGCCCTTATATACTGTGGCTACCGTAGAGATACTTCTATGGGCGAAGCCCTTATATACTGTGGCTACCGTAGAGATACTTCTATGGGCGAAGCCCTTATATACTGCGGCTACCGTAGAGATACTTCTATGGGCGAAGCCCTTATATACTGTGCCTACCGTAGAGATACTTGTATGGGCGAAGCCCTTATATACTGTGGCTACCGTAGAGATACTTCTATGGGCGAAGCCCTTATATACTGTGCCTACCGTAGAGATACTTCTATGGGCGAAGCCCTTATATACTGTGCCTACCGTAGAGATACTTCTATGGGCGAAGCCCTTATATACTGTGCCTACCGTAGAGATACTTCTATGGGCGAAGCCCTTATATACTGTGGCTACCGTAGAGATACTTCTATGGGCGAAGCCCTTATATACTGTGCCTACCGTAGAGATACTTCTATGGGCGAAGCCCTTATATACTGTGGCTACCGTAGAGATACTTCTATGGGCGAAGCCCTTATATACTGCGGCTACCGTAGAGATACTTCTATGGGCGAAGCCCTTATATACTGTGCCTACCGTAGAGATACTTCTATGGGCGAAGCCCTTATATACTGTGCCTACCGTAGAGATACTTCTATGGGCGAAGCCCTTATATACTGTGCCTACCGTAGAGATACTTCTATGGGCGAAGCCCTTATATACTGTGGCTACCGTAGAGATACTTCTATGGGCGAAGCCCTTATATACTGCGGCTACCGTAGAGATACTTCTATGGGCGAAGCCCTTATATACTGTGCCTACCGTAGAGATACTTGTATGGGCGAAGCCCTTATATACTGTGGCTACCGTAGAGATACTTCTATGGGCGAAGCCCTTATATACTGTGGCTACCGTAGAGATACTTCTATGGGCGAAGCCCTTATATACTGTGCCTACCGTAGAGATACTTCTATGGGCGAAGCCCTTATATACTGTGGCTACCGTAGAGATACTTCTATGGGCGAAGCCCTTATATACTGTGGCTACCGTAGAGATACTTCTATGGGCGAAGCCCGTATATACTGCGGCTACCGTAGAGATACTTCTATGGGCGAAGCCCTTATATACTGTGCCTACCGTAGAGATACTTGTATGGGCGAAGCCCTTATATACTGCGGCTACCGTAGAGATACTTCTATGGGCGAAGCCCTTATATACTGTGCCTACCGTAGAGATACTTCTATGGGCGAAGCCCTTATATACTGTGGCTACCGTAGAGATACTTCTATGGGCGAAGCCCTTATATACTGTGGCTACCGTAGAGATACTTCTATGGGCGAAGCCCGTATATACTGCGGCTACCGTAGAGATACTTCTATGGGCGAAGCCCTTATATACTGTGCCTACCGTAGAGATACTTGTATGGGCGAAGCCCTTATATACTGTGGCTACCGTAGAGATACTTCTATGGGCAAAGCCCTTATATACTGTGGCTACCGTAGAGATACTTCTATGGGCGAAGCCCTTATATACTGTGCCTACCGTAGAGATACTTCTATGGGCGAAGCCCTTATATACTGTGGCTACCGTAGAGATACTTCTATGGGCGAAGCCCTTATATACTGCGGCTACCGTAGAGATACTTCTATGGGCGAAGCCCTTATATACTGTGCCTACCGTAGAGATACTTGTATGGGCGAAGCCCTTATATACTGTGGCTACCGTAGAGATACTTCTATGGGCGAAGCCCTTATATACTGTGCCTACCGTAGAGATACTTCTATGGGCGAAGCCCTTATATACTGTGCCTACCGTAGAGATACTTCTATGGGCGAAGCCCTTATATACTGTGCCTACCGTAGAGATACTTCTATGGGCGAAGCCCTTATATACTGTGGCTACCGTAGAGATACTTCTATGGGCGAAGCCCTTATATACTGTGGCTACCGTAGAGATACTTCTATGGGCGAAGCCCTTATATACTGTGGCTACCGTAGAGATACTTCTATGGGCGAAGCCCTTATATACTGTGCCTACCGTAGAGATACTTCTATGGGCGAAGCCATTATATACTGTGCCTACCGTAGAGATACTTCTATGGGCGAAGCCCTTATATAATGTGGCTACAGTAGAGATACTTCTATGGGCGAAGCCCTTATATACTGTGGCTACCGTAGAGATACTTCTATGGGCGAAGCCCTTATATACTGTGCCTACCGTAGAGATACTTCTATGGGCGAAGCCCTTATATACTGTGCCTACCGTAGAGATACTTCTATGGGCGAAGCCCTTATATACTGTGCCTACCGTAGAGATACTTCTATGGGCGAAGCCCTTATATACTGTGGCTACCGTAGAGATACTTCTAAGGGCGAAGCCCTTATATACTGTGGTTACCGTAGAGATACTTCTATGGGCGAAGCCCTTATATACTGTGGATACCGTAGAGATACTTCTATGGGCGAAGCCCTTATATACTGTGGCTACCGTAGAGATACTTCTATGGGCGAAGCCCTTATATACTGTGGCTACCGTAGAGATACTTCTATGGGCGAAGCCCGTATATACTGTGGCTACCGTAGAGATACTTCTATGGGCGAAGCCCTTATATACTGTGGCTACCGTAGAGATACTTCTATGGACGAAGCCCTTATATACTGTGCCTACCGTAGAGATACTTCTATGGGCGAAGCCCTTATATACTGTGGCTACCGTAGAGATACTTCTATGGGCGAAGCCCTTATATACTGTGGCTACCGTAGAGATACTTCTATGGGCGAAGCCCTTATATACTGTGGCTACCGTAGAGATACTTCTATGGGCGAAGCCCTTATATACTGTGGCTACCGTAGAGATACTTCTATGGGCGAAGCCCTTATATACTGTGGCTACCGTAGTGATACTTCTATGGGCGAAGCCCTTATATACTGTGCCTACCGTAGAGATACTTCTATGGGCGAAGACCTTATATACTGTGGCTACCGTAGTGATACTTCTATGGGCGAAGCCCTTATATACTGTGGCTACCGTAGAGATACTTCTATGGGCGAAGCCCTTATATACTGTGCCTACCGTAGAGATACTTCTATGGGCGAAGCCCTTATATACTGTGGCTACCGTAGAGATACTTCTATGGGCGAAGCCCTTATATACTGTGGCTACCGTAGAGATACTTCTATGGGCGAAGCCCTTATATACTGTGGCTACCGTAGTGATACTTCTATGGGCGAAGCCCTTATATACTGTGCCTACCGTAGAGATACTTCTATGGGCGAAGACCTTATATACTGTGGCTACCGTAGAGATACTTCTATGGGCGAAGCCCTTATATACTGTGCCTACCGTAGAGATACTTCTATGGGCGAAGCCCTTATATACTGTGCCTACAGTAGAGATACTTCTATGGGCGAAGCCCTTATATACTGTGGCTACCGTAGAGGTACTTCTATGGGCGAAGCCCTTACATACTGTGGCTACCGTAGAGATACTTCTATGGGCGAAGCCCTTATATACTGTGGGTACCGTAGAGATACTTCTATGGGCGAAGCCCTTATATACTGTGGCTACCGTAGAGATACTTCTATGGGCGAAGCCCTTATATACTGTGGCTACCGTAGAGATACTTCTATGGGCGAAGCCCTTATATACTGTGCCTACCGTAGAGATACTTCTATGGGCGAAGCCCTTATATACTGTGGCTACCGTAGAGATACTTCTATGGGCGAAGCCCTTATATACTGTGGCTACCGTAGTGATACTTCTATGGGCGAAGCCCGTATATACTGTGGCTACCGTAGAGATACTTCTATGGGCGAAGCCCTTATATACTGTGGCTACCGTAGAGATACTTCTATGGACGAAGCCCTTATATACTGTGCCTACCGTAGAGATACTTCTATGGACGAAGCCCTTATATACTGTGGCTACCGTAGAGATACTTCTATGGGCGAAGCCCTTATATACTGTGGCTACCGTAGAGATACTTCTATGGGCGAAGCCCTTATATACTGTGGCTACCGTAGAGATACTTCTATGGGCGAAGCCCTTATATACTGTGGCTACCGTAGTGATACTTCTATGGGCGAAGCCCTTATATACTGTGCCTACCGTAGAGATACTTCTATGGGCGAAGACCTTATATACTGTGGCTACCGTAGAGATACTTCTATGGGCGAAGCCCTTATATACTGTGCCTACCGTAGAGATACTTCTATGGGCGAAGCCCTTATATACTGTGCCTACCGTAGAGATACTTCTATGGGCGAAGCCCTTATATACTGTGGCTACCGTAGAGATACTTCTATGGGCGAAGCCCTTATATACTGTGCCTACCGTAGAGATACTTCTATGGGCGAAGCCCTTATATACTGTGCCTACCGTAGAGATACTTCTATGGGCTCATAGTAGTTTCAGGACAGTGGCCTCAGTCCATGAGGGGCTTCGCCCATTGTAGATTCTCTGCACTGCCCTCAGTCCATGAAGGGCTTCGCCCATAGTAGTTTCAGGACAGTGGCCTCAGTCCATGAAGGGCTTCGCCCATAGTAGATTCTCTGCACTGGCCTCAGTCCATGAAGGGCTTCGCCCATAGCAGTTTCAGGACAGTGGCCTCAGTCCATGAGGGGCTTCGCCCATAGTAGATTCTCTGCACTGGCCTCAGTCCATGAAGGGCTTCGCCCATAGTAGTTTCAGGACAGTGGCCTCAGTCCATGAAGGGCTTCGCCCATAGTAGACTCTCTGCACTGGCCTCAGTCCATGAAGGGCTTTGCCCATAGTAGATTCTCTGCACTGGCCTCAGTCCATGAAGGGCTTCGCCCACAGTAGATTCTCTGCACTGGCCTCAGTCCATGAAGGGCTTCGCCAATAGTAGATTCTCTGCACTGGCCTCAGTCCATGAAAGGCTTCGCCCATAGTAGATTCTCTGCACTGGCCTCAGTCCATGAAGGGCTTCGCCCATAGCAGTTTCAGGACAGTGGCCTCAGTCCATGAGGGGCTTCGCCCATAGTAGATTCTCTGCACTGGCCTCAGTCCATGAAGGGCTTCGCCCATAGTAGTTTCAGGACAGTGGCCTCAGTCCATGAAGGGCTTCGCCCATAGTAGACTCTCTGCACTGGCCTCAGTCCATGAAGGGCTTCGCCCATGGTAGATTCTTTACGCTGGCATCAGTTCATGAAGGGCTTCGCCCATAGGAGATCCTCTGCACTGGCCTCAGTCCATGAAGGGCTTCGCCCATAGTAGATTCTCTGCACTGGCCTCAGTCCATGAAGGGCTTCGCCCATGGTAGATTCTTTACACTGGTCTCAGTCCATGAAGGGCTTCGCCCATAGTAGATTCTCTGCACTGGCCTCAGTTCATGAAGGGCTTCGCCCAGAGGAGATCCTCTGCTTTGGCCTCAGTCCATGAAGGGCTTCGCCCGTAGTAGATTCTCTGCACTGGCCTCAGTCCATGAAGGGCTTCGCCCATGGTAGATTCTTTATGCTGGCATCAGTTCATGAAGGGCTTCGCCCATAGGAGATCCTCTGCACTGGCCTCAGTCCATGAAGGGCTTCGCCCATAGTAGATTCTCTGCACTGGCCTCAGTCCATGAAGGGCTTCGCCCATAGTAGTTTCAGGACAGTGGCCTCAGTCCATGAAGGGCTTCGCCCATAGTAGACTCTCTGCACTGGCCTCAGTCCATGAAGGGCTTTGCCCATAGTAGATTCTCTGCACTGGCCTCAGTCCATGAAGGGCTTCGCCCACAGTAGATTCTCTGCACTGGCCTCAGTCCATGAAAGGCTTCGCCCATAGTAGATTCTCTGCACTGGCCTCAGTCCATGAAGGGCTTCGCCCATGGTAGATTCTCTGCACTGGCCTCAGTCCATGAAGGGCTTCGCCCATGGTAGATTCTTTACGCTGGCATCAGTTCATGAAGGGCTTCGCCCATAGGAGATCCTCTGCACTGGCCTCAGTCCATGAAGGGCTTCGCCCATAGTAGATTCTCTGCACTGGCCTCAGTCCTTGAAGGGTTTCGCCCATGGTAGATTCTTTACACTGGTCTCAGTCCATGAAGGGCTTCGCCCATAGTAGATTCTCTGCACTGGCCTCAGTTCATGAAGGGCTTCGCCCATAGGAGATCCTCTGCTTTGGCCTCAGTCCATGAAGGGCTTCGCCCGTAGTAGATTCTCTGCACTGGCCTCAGTCCATGAAGGGCTTCGCCCATGGTAGATTCTTTACGCTGGCATCAGTTCATGAAGGGCTTCGCCCATAGGAGATCCTCTGCACTGGCCTCAGTCCATGAAGGGCTTCGCCCATAGTAGATTCTCTGCACTGGCCTCAGTCCATGAAGGGTTTCGCCCATGGTAGATTCTTTACACTGGCCTCAGTCCATGAAGGGCTTCGCCCATAGTAGATTCTCTGCACTGGCCTTAGTCCATGAAGGGCTTCGCCCATAGTAGATTCTCTGCACTGCCCTCAGTCCATAGTAGTTTCAGGACAGTGGCCTCAGTCCATGAAGGGCTTCGCCCATAGTAGACTCTCTGCACTGGCCTCAGTCCACTAAGGGCTCCGCCCATAGTAGTTTCAGGAAAGTGGCCTCAGTCCATGGAGGGCTTCGCCCATAGTAGTTTCAGGACATTGGCATCAGTCCATAAAGGGCTTCGCCCATAGTAGATTCTCTGCACTGGCCTCAGTCCATGAAAGGCTTCGCCCATAGTAGATTCTCTGCACTGGCCTCAGTCCATGAAGGGCTTCGCCCATGGTAGATTCTCTGCACTGGCCTCAGTCCATGAAGGGCTTCGCCCATGGTAGATTCTTTACGCTGGCATCAGTTCATGAAGGGCTTCGCCCATAGGAGATCCTCTGCACTGGCCTCAGTCCATGAAGGGCTTCGCCCATAGTAGATTCTCTGCACTGGCCTCAGTCCATGAAGGGCTTCGCCCATAGTAGTTTCAGGACAGTGGCCTCAGTCCATGAAGGGCTTCGCCCATAGTAGACTCTCTGCACTGGCCTCAGTCCATGAAGGGCTTCGCCCATAGTAGATTCTCTGCACTGGCCTCAGTCCATGAAGGGTTTCGCCCATGGTAGATTCTTTACACTGGCCTCAGTCCATGAAGGGCTTCGCCCATAGTAGATTCTCTGCACTGGCCTTAGTCCATGAAGGGCTTCGCCCATAGTAGATTCTCTGCACTGCCCTCAGTCCATAGTAGTTTCAGGACAGTGGCCTCAGTCCATGAAGGGCTTCGCCCATACTAGACTCTCTGCACTGGCCTCAGTCCACTAAGGGCTCCGCCCATAGTAGTTTCAGGAAAGTGGCCTCAGTCCATGGAGGGCTTCGCCCATAGTAGTTTCAGGACATTGGCATCAGTCCATAAAGGGCTTCGCCCATAGTAGACTCTCTGCACTGGCCTCAGTCCATGAAGGGCTTCGCCCATAGTAGATTCTCTGCACTGGCCTTAGTCCATGAAGGGCTTCGCCCATAGTAGATTCTCTGCACTGCCCTCAGTCCATAGTAGTTTCAGGACAGTGGCCTCAGTCCATGAAGGGCTTCGCCCATACTAGACTCTCTGCACTGGCCTCAGTCCACTAAGGGCTCCGCCCATAGTAGTTTCAGGAAAGTGGCCTCAGTCCATGGAGGGCTTCGCCCATAGTAGTTTCAGGACATTGGCATCAGTCCATAAAGGGCTTCGCCCATAGTAGATTCTCTGCACTGGCCTCAGTCCATGAAAGGCTTCGCCCATAGTAGATTCTCTGCACTGGCCTCAGTCCATGAAGGGCTTCGCCCATGGTAGATTCTCTGCACTGGCCTCAGTCCATGAAGGGCTTCGCCCATGGTAGATTCTTTACACTGGTCTCAGTCCATGAAGGGCTTCGCCCATAGTAGATTCTCTGCACTGGCCTCAGTTCATGAAGGGCTTCGCCCATAGGAGATCCTCTGCTTTGGCCTCAGTCCATGAAGGGCTTCGCCCGTAGTAGATTCTCTGCACTGGCCTCAGTCCATGAAGGGCTTCGCCCATGGTAGATTCTTTACGCTGGCATCAGTTCATGAAGGGCTTCGCCCATAGGAGATCCTCTGCACTGGCCTCAGTCCATGAAGGGCTTCGCCCATAGTAGATTCTCTGCACTGGCCTCAGTCCATGAAGGGTTTCGCCCATGGTAGATTCTTTACACTGGCCTCAGTCCATGAAGGGCTTCGCCCATAGTAGATTCTCTGCACTGGCCTTAGTCCATGAAGGGCTTCGCCCATAGTAGATTCTCTGCACTGCCCTCAGTCCATAGTAGTTTCAGGACAGTGGCCTCAGTCCATGAAGGGCTTCGCCCATAGTAGACTCTCTGCACTGGCCTCAGTCCACTAAGGGCTCCGCCCATAGTAGTTTCAGGAAAGTGGCCTCAGTCCATGGAGGGCTTCGCCCATAGTAGTTTCAGGACATTGGCATCAGTCCATAAAGGGCTTCGCCCATAGTAGATTCTCTGCACTGGCCTCAGTCCATGAAAGGCTTCGCCCATAGTAGATTCTCTGCACTGGCCTCAGTCCATGAAGGGCTTCGCCCATGGTAGATTCTCTGCACTGGCCTCAGTCCATGAAGGGCTTCGCCCATGGTAGATTCTTTACGCTGGCATCAGTTCATGAAGGGCTTCGCCCATAGGAGATCCTCTGCACTGGCCTCAGTCCATGAAGGGCTTCGCCCATAGTAGATTCTCTGCACTGGCCTCAGTCCATGAAGGGCTTCGCCCATAGTAGTTTCAGGACAGTGGCCTCAGTCCATGAAGGGCTTCGCCCATAGTAGACTCTCTGCACTGGCCTCAGTCCATGAAGGGCTCCGCCCATAGTAGATTCTCTGCACTGGCCTCAGTCCATAAAGGGCCCATAGTAGTTTCAGGACAGTGGCCTCAGTCCATGAAGGGCTTCGCCCACAGTAGATTAAGGAAAGTGGCCTCAGTCCATGGAGGGCTTCGCCCATAGTAGATTCTCTGCACTGCCCTCAGTCCATGAAGGGCTTCGCCCATTGTAGTTTCAGGACAGTGGCCTCAGTCCATGAAGGGCTTCGCCCATAGTAGACTCTCTGCACTGGCCTCAGTCCATGAAGGGCTCCGCCCATAGTAGATTCTCTGCACTGGCCTCAGTCCATAAAGGGCCCATAGTAGTTTCAGGACAGTGGCCTCAGTCCATGAAGGGCTTCGCCCACAGTAGATTAAGGAAAGTGGCCTCAGTCCATGGAGGGCTTCGCCCATAGTAGATTCTCTGCACTGCCCTCAGTCCATAGTAGTTTCAGGACAGTGGCCTTAGTCCATGAAGGGCTTCGCCCATAGTAGATTCTCTGCACTGCCCTCAGTCCATGAAGGGCTTCGCCCATAGTAGTTTCAGGACAGTGGCCTCAGTCCATGAAGGGCTCCGCCCATAGTAGATTCTCTGCACTGGCCTCAGTCCATAAAGGGCCCATAGTAGTTTCAGGACAGTGGCCTCAGTCCATGAAGGGCTTCGCCCATAGTAGACTCTCTGCACTGGCCTCAGTCCATGAAGGGGTCCGCCCATAGTAGATTCTCTGCACTGGCCTCAGTCCATAAAGGGCCCATAGTAGTTTCAGGACAGTGGCCTCAGTCCATGAAAGGCTTCGCCCATAGTAGATTCTAAGCACTGGCCTCAGTCCATGAAGGGCTTCGCCCATAGTAGATTCTCTGCACTGCCCTCAGTCCATAGTAGTTTCAGGACAGTGGCCTCAGTCCATCAAGGGCTTCGCCCATAGTAGACTCTCTGCACTGGCCTCAGTCCATGAAGGGCTTCGCCCATAGTAGTTTCAGGACAGTGGCCTCAGTCTATGAAGGGCTTCGCCCATAGTAGATTCTATGCACTGGCCTTAGTCCATGAAGGGCTTCGCCCATAGTAGATTCTCTGCACTGCCCTCAGTCCATAGTAGTTTCAGGACAGTGGCCCCAGTCTATGAAGGGCTTCGCCCATAGTAGATTCTCTGCACTGCCCTCAGTCCATAGTAGTTTCAGGACAGTGGCCTTAGTCCATGAAGGGCTTCGCCCATAGTAGATTCTCTGCACTGCCCTCAGTCCATGAAGGGCTTCGCCCATAGTAGTTTCAGGACAGTGGCCTCAGTCCATGAAGGGCTCCGCCCATAGTAGATTCTCTGCACTGCCCTCAGTCCATGAAGGGCTTCGCCCATAGTAGTTTCAGGACAGTGGCCTCAGTCCATGAAGGGCTTCGCCCATAGTAGATTCAGGAAAGTGGCCTCAGTACATGGAGGGCTTCGCCCATAGTAGATTCTCTGCACTGCCCTCAGTCCATAGCAGTTTCAGGACAGTAGCCTTAGTCCATGAAGGTCTTCGCCCATAGTAGATTCTCTGAACTGCCCTCAGTCCATGAAGGGCTTCGCCCATAGTAGTTTCAGGACAGTGGCCTCAGTCCATGAAGGGCTTCGCCCATAGTAGACTCTGTGCACTGGCCTCAGTCCATGAAGGGGTCCGCCCATAGTAGATTCTCTGCACTGCCCTCAGTCCATAAAGGGCCCATAGTAGTTTCAGGACAGTGGCCTCAGTCCATGAAGGGCTTCGCCCATAGTAGATTAAGGAAAGTGGCCTCAGTCCATGGAGGGCTTCGCCCGTAGTAGATTCTCTGCACTGCCCTCAGTCCATAGTAGTTTCAGGACAGTGGCCTCAGTCTATGAAGGGCTTCGCCCATAGTAGATTCTATGCACTGCCCTCAGTCCATAGTAGTTTCAGGACAGTGGCCTCAGTCCATGAAGGGCTTCGCCCATAGTAGATTCTCTGCACTGCCCTCAGTCCATAGTAGTTTCAGGACAGTGGCCTCAGTCCATGAAGGGCTTCGCCCATAGTAGACTCTGTGCACTGGCCTCAGTCCATGAAGGGGTCCGCCCATAGTAGATTCTCTGCACTGCCCTCAGTCCATAAAGGGCCCATAGTAGTTTCAGGACAGTGGCCTCAGTCCATGAAGGGCTTCGCCCATAGTAGATTAAGGAAAGTGGCCTCAGTCCATGGAGGGCTTCGCCCGTAGTAGATTCTCTGCACTGCCCTCAGTCCATAGTAGTTTCAGGACAGTGGCCTCAGTCTATGAAGGGCTTCGCCCATAGTAGATTCTATGCACTGCCCTCAGTCCATAGTAGTTTCAGGACAGTGGCCTCAGTCCATGAAGGGCTTCGCCCATAGTAGATTCTCTGCACTGCCCTCAGTCCATAGTAGTTTCAGGACAGTGGCCTCAGTCTATGAAGGGCTTCGCCCATAGTAGATTCTATGCACTGCCCTCAGTCCATAGTAGTTTCAGGACAGTGGCCTTAGTCCATGAAGGGCTTCGCCCATAGTAGATTCTTTGCACTGCCCTCAGTCCATGAAGGGCTTCGCCCATAGTAGTTTCAGGACAGTGGCCTCAGTCCATGAAGGGCTTCGCCCATAGTAGACTCTCTGCACTGGCCTCAGTCCATGAAGGGCACCGCCCATAGTAGATTCTCTGCACTGGCCTCAGTCCATAAAGGGCCCATAGTAGTTTCAGGACAGTGGCCTCAGTCCATGAGGGGCTTCGCCCATAGTAGATTCTCTGCACTGCCCTCAGTCCATAGTAGTTTCAGGACAGTGGCCTCAGTCCATGAAGGGCTTCGCCCATAGTAGATTCTCTGCACTGCCCTCAGTCCATGAAGGGCTTCGCCCACAGTAGTTTCAGGACAGTGGCCGCAGTCAATGTAGGGCTTCGCCCATAGTAGATTCTATGCACTGGCCTCAGTCCATGAAGGGCTTCGCCCATAGTAGATTCTCTGCACTGCCCTCAGTCCATAGTAGTTTCAGGACAGTGGACTCAGTCCATGAAGGGCTTCGCCCATAGTAGTTTCAGGACAGTGGCCTCAGTCTATGAAGGGCTTCGCCCATAGTAGATTCTATGCACTGCCCTCAGTCCATAGTAGTTTCAGGACAGTGGCCTTAGTCCATGAAGGGCTTCGCCCATAGTAGATTCTTTGCACTGCCCTCAGTCCATGAAGGGCTTCGCCCATAGTAGTTTCAGGACAGTGGCCTCAGTCCATGAAGGGCTTCGCCCATAGTAGACTCTCTGCACTGGCCTCAGTCCATGAAGGGCACCGCCCATAGTAGATTCTCTGCACTGGCCTCAGTCCATAAAGGGCCCATAGTAGTTTCAGGACAGTGGCCTCAGTCCATGAGGGGCTTCGCCCATAGTAGATTCTCTGCACTGCCCTCAGTCCATAGTAGTTTCAGGACAGT
Organism: Eristalis pertinax; assembly: GCA_907269125.1. Classification (NCBI taxonomy): domain Eukaryota; kingdom Metazoa; phylum Arthropoda; class Insecta; order Diptera; family Syrphidae; genus Eristalis; species Eristalis pertinax. The sequence goes on along the minus strand of OU026145.1, from coordinate 105,032,230 downwards.
GGCCTCAGTCCATGAAGGGCTTCGCCCATAGTAGATTCTCTGCACTGCCCTCAGTCCATGAAGGGCTTCGCCCACAGTAGTTTCAGGACAGTGGCCGCAGTCAATGTAGGGCTTCGCCCATAGTAGATTCTATGCACTGGCCTCTGTCCATGAAGGGCTTCGCCCATAGTAGATTCTCTGCACTGCCCTCAGTCCATAGTAGTTTCAGGACAGTGGCCTCAGTCCATGAAGGGCTTCGCCCATAGTAGACTCTCTGCACTGGCCTCAGTCCATGAAGGGCTCCGCCCATAGTAGATTCTCTGCACTGGCCTCAGTCCATAAAGGGCCCATAGTAGTTTCAGGACAGTGGCCTCAGTCCATGAAGGGCTTCGCCCATAGTAGATTCTCTGCACTGCCCTCAGTCCATGAAGGGCTTCGCCCACAGTAGTTTCAGGACAGTGGCCGCAGTCAATGTAGGGCTTCGCCCATAGTAGATTCTCTGCACTGCCCTCAGTCCATAGTAGTTTCAGGACAGTGGCCTCAGTCCATGAAGGGCTTCGCCCATAGTAGATTCTCTGCACTGCCCTCAGTCCATGAAGGGCTTCGCCCACAGTAGTTTCAGGACAGTGGCCGCAGTCAATGTAGGGCTTCGCCCATAGTAGATTCTATGCACTGGCCTCAGTCCATGAAGGGCTTCGCCCATAGTAGATTCTCTGCACTGCCCTCAGTCCATAGTAGTTTCAGGACAGTGGCCTCAGTCCATGAAGGGCTTCGCCCATAGTAGACTCTCTGCACTGGCCTCAGTCCATGAAGGGCTCCGCCCATAGTAGATTCTCTGCACTGGCCTCAGTCCATAAAGGGCCCATAGTAGTTTCAGGACAGTGGCCTCAGTCCATGAAGGGCTTCGCCCATAGTAGATTCTCTGCACTGCCCTCAGTCCATAGTAGTTTCAGGACAGTGACCTCAGTCCATCAAGGGCTTCGCCCATAGTAGATTCTCTGCACTGCCCTCAGTCCATGAAGGGCTTCGCCCATAGTAGATTCTCTGCACTGCCCTCAGTCCATAGTAGTTTCAGGACAGTGACCTCAGTCCATCAAGGGCTCCGCCCATAGTAGATTCTCTGCACTGGCCTCAGTCCATAAAGGGCCCATAGTAGTTTCAGGACAGTGGCCTCAGTCCATGAAGGGCTCCGCCCATAGTAGATTCTCTGCACTGGCCTCAGTCCATAAAGGGCCCATAGTAGTTTCAGGACAGTGGCCCCAGTCGATGAAGGGCTTCGCCCATAGTAGATTCTCTGCACTGGCCTCAGTCCATGAAGGGCTTCGCCCATAGTAGACTCTCTGCACTGGCCTCAGTCCATGAAGGGCTTCGCCCATAGTAGACTCTCTGCACTGGCCTCAGTCCATGAAGGGCTCCGCCCATAGTAGATTCTCTGCACTGGCCTCAGTCCATAAAGGGCCCATAGCAGATTCAGGAAAGTGGCCTCAGTCCATGAAGGGCTTCGCCCATAGTAGATTCTCTGCACTGCCCTCAGTCCATGAAGGGCTTCGCCCATAGTAGTTTCAGGACAGTGGCCTCAGTCCATGAAGGGCTTCGCCCATAGTAGACTCTCTGCACTGGCCTCAGTCCATGAAGGGCTCCGCCCATAGTAGATTCTCTGCACTGGCCTCAGTCCATAAAGGGCCCATAGCAGATTCAGGAAAGTGGCCTCAGTCCATGAAGGGCTTCGCCCATAGTAGATTCTCTGCACTGCCCTCAGTCCATGAAGGGCTTCGCCCATAGTAGTTTCAGGACAGTGGCCTCAGTCCATGAAGGGCTTCGCCCATAGTAGACTCTCTGCACTGGCCTCAGTCCATGAAGGGCTCCGCCCATAGTAGATTCTCTGCACTGGCCTCAGTCCATAAAGGGCCCATAGCAGATTCAGGAAAGTAGCCTTAGTCCATGAAGGGCTTCGCCCAAAGTAGATTCTCTGCACTGCACTCAGTCCATGAAGGGCTTCGCCCATAGCAGATTCAGGAAAGTGGCCTCAGTCCATGAAGGGCTTCGCCCATAGTAGATTCTCTGCACTGCCCTCAGTCCATGAAGGGCTTCGCCCATAGTAGTTTCAGGACAGTGGCCTCAGTCCATGAAGGGCTTCGCCCATAGTAGACTCTCTGCACTGGCCTCAGTCCATGAAGGGCTCCGCCCATAGTAGATTCTCTGCACTGCCCTCAGTCCATGAAGGGCTTCGCCCATAGTAGTTTCAGGACAGTGGCCTCAGTCCATGAAGGGCTTCGCCCATAGTAGATTCTCTGCACTGCACTCAGTCCATGAAGGGCTTCGCCCATAGCAGATTCAGGAAAGTGGCCTCAGTCCATGAAGGGCTTCGCCCATAGTAGATTCTCTGCACTGCCCTCAGTCCATGAAGGGCTTCGCCCATAGTAGTTTCAGGACAGTGGCCTCAGTCAATGAAGGGCTTCGCCCATAGTAGATTCTATGCACTGCCCTCAGTCCATGAAGGGCTTCGCCCATAGTAGTTTCAGGACAGTGGCCCCAGTCGATGAAGGGCTTCGCCCATAGTAGATTCTCTGCACTGGCCTCAGTCCATGAAGGGCTTCGCCCATAGTAGACTCTCTGCACTGGCCTCAGTCCATGAAGGGCTTCGCCCATAGTAGTTTCAGGACAGTGGCCTCAGTCTATGAAGGGCTTCGCCCATAGTAGATTCTATGCACTGGCCTCAGTCCATGAATTGCTTCGCCTATAGTAGATTCTATGCACTGGCCTTAGTCCATGAAGGGCTTCGCCCATAGTAGATTCTCTGCACTGGCCTCAGTCCATAAAGGGCCCATAGTAGTTTCAGGACAGTGGCCTCAGTCCATGAAGGGCTTCGCCCATAGTAGACTCTCTGCACTGGCCTCAGTCCATGAAGGGCTCCGCCCATAGTAGATTCTCTGCACTGGCCTCAGTCCATAAAGGGCCCATAGTAGTTTCAGGACAGTGGCCTCAGTCCATGAAGGGCTTCGCCCATAGTAGATTCTCTGCACTGGCCTCAGTCCATGAAGGGCTTCGCCCATAGTAGACTCTCTGCACTGGCCTCAGTCCATGAAGGGCTTCGCCCATAGTAGATTCTATGCTGATTCTGATTCTGATCGCCCATAGTAGTTTCAGGACAGTGGCCCCAGTCGATGAAGGGCTTCGCCCATAGTAGATTCTCTGCACTGGCCTCAGTCCATGAAGGGCTTCGCCCATAGTAGACTCTCTGCACTGGCCTCAGTCCATGAAGGGCTTCGCCCATAGTAGTTTCAGGACAGTGGCCTCAGTCCATGAAGGGCTTCGCCCATAGTAGATTCTCCGCACTGCCCTCAGTCCATGAAGGGCTCCGCCCATAGTAGATTCTCTGCACTGGCCTCAGTCCATAAAGGGCCGATAGTAGTTTCAGGACAGTGGCCTCAGTCCATGAAGGGCTTCGCCCATAGTAGATTCTCTGCACTGCCCTCAGTCCATAGTAGTTTCAGGATAGTGGCCTCAGTCCATGAAGGGCTTCGCCCATAGTAGATTCTCTGCACTGCCCTCAGTCCATGAAGGGCTTCGCCCATAGTAGTTTCAGGACAGTGGCCTCAGTCCATGAAGGGCTTCGCCCATAGTAGACTCTCTGCACTGGTCTCAGTCCATGAAGGGCTTCACCCATAGTAGTTTCAGGACAGTGAAATCAGTCTATGAAGGGCTTCGCCCATAGTAGATTCTATGCACTGGCCTCAGTCCATGAAGGGCTTCGCCCATAGTAGATTCTCTGCACTGCCCTCAGTCCATAGTAGTTTCAGGACAGTGGCCTCAGTCCATGAAGGGCCCATAGTAGTTTCAGGACAGTGGCCTCAGTCCATGAAGGGTTTCGGCCATAGTAGATTCAGGAAAGTGGCCTCAGTCCATGAAGGGCTTCGCCCATAGTAGATTCTCTGCACTGGCCTCAGTCCATGAAGGGCCCATAGTAGTTTCAGGACAGTGGCCTCAGTCCATGAAGGGTTTCGCCCATAGTAGATTCAGGAAAGTGGCCTCAGTCCATGGAGGGCTTCGCCCATAGTAGATTCTCTGCACTGCCCTCAGTCCATAGTAGTTTCAGGACAGTGGCCTCAGTCCATGAAGGGCTTCGCCCATAGTAGATTCTCTGCACTGCCCTCAGTCCATAGTAGTTTCAGGACAGTGGCCTCAGTCCATGAAGGGCGTCGCCCATAGTAGTTTCAGGACAGTGGCCTCAGTCCATGAAGGGCTTCGCCCATAGTAGACTCTCTGCACTGGCCTCAGTCCATGAAGGGCTCCGCCCATAGTAGATTCTCTGCACTGGCCTCAGTCCATAAAGGGCCCATAGTAGTTTCAGGACAGTGGCCTCAGTCCACGAAGGGCTTCGCCCATAGTAGATTCAGGAAAGTGGCCTCAGTCCATGGAGGGCTTCGCCCATAGTAGATTCTCTGCACTGCCCTCAGTCCATAGTAGTTTCAGGACAGTGGCCTCAGTCCATGAAGGGCTTCGCCCATAGTAGGCTCTCTGCACTGGCCTCAGTCCATGAAGGGCTTCGCCCATAGTAGTTTCAGGACAGTGGCCTCAGTCTATGAAGGGCTTCGCCCATAGCAGATTCTATGCACTGGCCTCAGTCCATGAAGGGCTTCGCCCATGGGAGATTCTTTACACTGGCCTCAGTCCATGAAGGGTTTCGCCCATAGTAGATTCTATGCACTGGCCTCAGTCCATGAAGGGCTTCGCCCATAGTAGATTCTCTGCACTGCCCTCAGTCCATAGTAGTTTCAGGACAGTGGCCTCAGTCCATGAAGGGCTTCGCCCATAGTAGATTCTCTGCACTGCCCTCAGTCCATGAAGGGCTTCGCCCATAGTAGTTTCAGGACAGTGGCCTCAGTCCATGAAGGGCTTCGCTTATAGTAGATTCTCTGCACTGGGCTCAGTCCATGAAGGGCTTCGCCCATAGTAGACTCTCTGCACTGGCCTCTGTCCATGAAGGGCTTCGCCCATAGTAGTTTCAGGACAGTGGCCTCAGTCTATGAAGGGCTTCGCCCATAGTAGATTCTTTACACTGGCCTCAGTCCATGAAGGGCTCCGCCCATAGTAGATTCTCTGCACTGGCCTCAGTCCATGAAGGGCTTCGCCCATAGTAGACTCTCTGCACTGGCCTCAGTCCATGAAGGGCTTCGCCCATAGTAGACTCTCTGCACTGCCCTCAGTCCATGAAGGGCTTCGCCCATGGGAGATTCTTTACACTGGCGTCAGTCCATGAAGGGTTTCGCCCATAGTAGATTCTATGCACTGGCCTCAGTCCATGAAGGGCTTCGCCCATAGTAGATTCTCTGCACTGCCCTCAGTCCATAGTAGTTTCAGGACAGTGGCCTCAGTCCATGAAGGGCTTCGCCCATAGTAGATTCTCTGCACTGCCCTCAGTCCATGAAGGGCTTCGCCCATAGTAGTTTCAGGACAGTGGCCTCAGTCCATGAAGGGCTTCGCTTATAGTAGATTCTCTGCACTGGGCTCAGTCCATGAAGGGCTTCGCCCATAGTAGTTTCAGGACAGTGGCCTCAGTCTATGAAGGGCTTCGCCCATAGTAGTTTCAGGACAGTGGCCTCAGTCCATGAAGGGCTTCGCTTATAGTAGATTCTCTGCACTGGGCTCAGTCCATGAAGGGCTTCGCCCATAGTAGTTTCAGGACAGTGGCCTCAGTCCATGAAGGGCTTCGCCCATAGTAGATTCTCTGCACTGGCCTCAGTCCATGAAGGGCTTCGCCCATAGTAGACTCTCTGCACTGGCCTCAGTCCATAAAGGGCCCATAGTAGTTTCAGGACCGTGGCCTCAGTCCATGAAGGGCTTCGCCCATAGTAGATTCTCTGCACTGGCCTCAGTCCATGAAGGGCTTCGCCCATAGTAGACTCTCTGCACTGGCCTCAGTCCATGAAGGGCTTCGCCCATAGTAGATTCTCTGCACTGGCCTCAGTCCATGAAGGGCTTCGCCCATAGTAGACTCTCTGCACTGGCCTCAGTCCATGAAGGGCTTCGCCCATAGTAGTTTCAGGACAGTGGCCTCAGTCTATGAAGGGCTTCGCCCATAGTAGATTCTATGCACTGGCCTCAGTCCATGAAGGGCTCCGCCCATAGTAGATTCTCTGCACTGGCCTCAGTCCATGAAGGGCTTCGCCCATAGTAGACTCTCTGCACTGGCCTCAGTCCATGAAGGGCTTCGCCCATAGTAGTTTCAGGACAGTGGCCTCAGTCTATGAAGGGCTTCGCCCATAGCAGATTCTATGCACTGGCCTCAGTCCATGAAGGGCTTCGCCCATGGGAGATTCTTTACACTGGCCTCAGTCTAAGAAGGGTTTCGCCCATAGTAGATTCTATGCACTGGCCTCAGTCCATGAAGGGCTTCGCCCATAGTAGATTCTCTGCACTGCCCTCAGTCCATAGTAGTTTCAGGACAGTGGCCTCAGTCCATGAGGGGCTTCGCCCATTGTAGATTCTCTGCACTGCCCTCAGTCCATGAAGGGCTTCGCCCATAGTAGTTTCAGGACAGTGGCCTCATTCCATGAAGGGCTTCGCCCATAGTAGATTCTCTGCACTGGCCTCAGTCCCTGAAGGGCTTCGCCCATAGTAGACTCTCTGCACTGGCCTCAGTCCATGAAGGGCTTCGCCCATAGTAGTTTCAGGACAGTGGCCTCAGTCCATGAGGGGCTTCGCCCATTGTAGATTCTCTGCACTGCCCTCAGTCCATGAAGGGCTTCGCCTATAGTAGACTCTCTGCACTGGCCTCAGTCCATAAAGGGCCCATAGTAGTTTCAGGACCGTGGCCTCAGTCCATGAAGGGCTTCGCCCATAGTAGATTCTCTGCACTGGCCTCAGTCCATGAAGGGCTTCGCCCATAGTAGACTCTCTGCACTGGCCTCAGTCCATGAAGGGCTTCGCCCATAGTAGACTCTCTGCACTGGCCTCAGTCCATGAAGGGCTTCGCCCATAGTAGATTCTCTGCACTGGCCTCAGTCCATGAAGGGCTTCGCCCATAGTAGACTCTCTGCACTGGCCTCAGTCCATAAAGGGCCCATAGTAGTTTCAGGACCGTGGCCTCAGTCCATGAAGGGCTTCGCCCATAGTAGATTCTCTGCACTGGCCTCAGTCCATGAAGGGCTTCGCCCATAGTAGACTCTCTGCACTGGCCTCAGTCCATGAAGGGCTTCGCCCATAGTAGATTCTCTGCACTGGCCTCAGTCCATGAAGGGCTTCGCCCATAGTAGACTCTCTGCACTGGCCTCAGTCCATGAAGGGCTTCGCCCATAGTAGTTTCAGGACAGTGGCCTCAGTCCATGAGGGGCTTCGCCCATTGTAGATTCTCTGCACTGCCCTCAGTCCATGAAGGGCTTCGCCTATAGTAGACTCTCTGCACTGGCCTCAGTCCATAAAGGGCCCATAGTAGTTTCAGGACCGTGGCCTCAGTCCATGAAGGGCTTCGCCCATAGTAGATTCTCTGCACTGGCCTCAGTCCATGAAGGGCTTCGCCCATAGTAGACTCTCTGCACTGGCCTCAGTCCATGAAGGGCTTCGCCCATAGTAGACTCTCTGCACTGGCCTCAGTCCATGAAGGGCTTCGCCCATAGTAGATTCTCTGCACTGGCCTCAGTCCATGAAGGGCTTCGCCCATAGTAGACTCTCTGCACTGGCCTCAGTCCATAAAGGGCCCATAGTAGTTTCAGGACCGTGGCCTCAGTCCATGAAGGGCTTCGCCCATAGTAGATTCTCTGCACTGGCCTCAGTCCATGAAGGGCTTCGCCCATAGTAGACTCTCTGCACTGGCCTCAGTCCATGAAGGGCTTCGCCCATAGTAGATTCTCTGCACTGGCCTCAGTCCATGAAGGGCTTCGCCCATAGTAGACTCTCTGCACTGGCCTCAGTCCATGAAGGGCTTCGCCCATAGTAGACTCTCTGCACTGGCCTCAGTCCATGAAGGGCTTCGCCCATAGTAGATTCTCTGCACTGGCCTCAGTCCATGAAGGGCTTCGCCCATAGTAGACTCTCTGCACTGGCCTCAGTCCATAAAGGGCCCATAGTAGTTTCAGGACAGTGGCCTCAGTCCATGAAGGGCTTCGCCCATAGTAGATTCTCTGCACTGGCCTCAGTCCATGAAGGGCTTCGCCCATAGTAGACTCTCTGCACTGGCCTCAGTCCATGAAGGGCTTCGCCCATAGTAGACTCTCTGCACTGGCCTCAGTCCATGAAGGGCTTCGCCCATAGTAGATTCTCTGCACTGGCCTCAGTCCATGAAGGGCTTCGCCCATAGTAGACTCTCTGCACTGGCCTCAGTCCATGAAGGGCTTCGCCCATAGTAGTTTCAGGACAGTGGCCTCAGTCTATGAAGGGCTTCGCCCATAGTAGATTCTATGCACTGGCCTCAGTCCATGAAGGGCTCCGCCCATAGTAGATTCTCTGCACTGGCCTCAGTCCATGAAGGGCTTCGCCCATAGTAGACTCTCTGCACTGGCCTCAGTCCATGAAGGGCTTCGCCCATAGTAGTTTCAGGACAGTGGCCTCAGTCTATGAAGGGCTTCGCCCATAGTAGATTCTATGCACTGGCCTCAGTCCATGAAGGGCTTCGCCCATGGGAGATTCTTTACACTGGCCTCAGTCTAAGAAGGGTTTCGCCCATAGTAGATTCTATGCACTGGCCTCAGTCCATGAAGGGCTTCGCCCATAGTAGATTCTCTGCACTGCCCTCAGTCCATAGTAGTTTCAGGACAGTGGCCTCAGTCCATGAGGGGCTTCGCCCATTGTAGATTCTCTGCACTGCCCTCAGTCCATGAAGGGCTTCGCCCATAGTAGTTTCAGGACAGTGGCCTCATTCCATGAAGGGCTTCGCCCATAGTAGATTCTCTGCACTGGCCTCAGTCCATGAAGGGCTTCGCCCATAGTAGACTCTCTGCACTGGCCTCAGTCCATGAAGGGCTTCGCCCATAGTAGTTTCAGGACAGTGGCCTCAGTCCATGAGGGGCTTCGCCCATTGTAGATTCTCTGCACTGGCCTCAGTCCATGAAGGGCTTCGCCCATAGTAGACTCTCTGCACTGGCCTCAGTCCATGAAGGGCTTCGCCCATAGTAGTTTCAGGACAGTGGCCTCAGTCCATGAGGGGCTTCGCCCATAGTAGATTCTCTGCACTGGCCTCAGTCCATGAAGGGCTTCGCCCATAGTAGATTCTCTGCACTGGCCTCAGTCCATGAAGGGCTTCGCCCATAGTAGACTCTCTGCACTGGCCTCAGTCCATGAAGGGCTTCGCCCATAGTAGATTCTCTGCACTGGCCTCAGTCCATGAAGGGCTTCGCCCATAGTAGACTCTCTGCACTGGCCTCAGTCCATGAAGGGCTTCGCCCATAGTAGTTTCAGGACAGTGGCCTCAGTCTATGAAGGGCTTCGCCCATAGTAGATTCTATGCACTGGCCTCAGTCCATGAAGGGCTCCGCCCATAGTAGATTCTCTGCACTGGCCTCAGTCCATGAAGGGCTTCGCCCATAGTAGACTCTCTGCACTGGCCTCAGTCCATGAAGGGCTTCGCCCATAGTAGTTTCAGGACAGTGGCCTCAGTCTATGAAGGGCTTCGCCCATAGCAGATTCTATGCACTGGCCTCAGTCCATGAAGGGCTTCGCCCATGGGAGATTCTTTACACTGGCCTCAGTCTAAGAAGGGTTTCGCCCATAGTAGATTCTATGCACTGGCCTCAGTCCATGAAGGGCTTCGCCCATAGTAGATTCTCTGCACTGCCCTCAGTCCATAGTAGTTTCAGGACAGTGGCCTCAGTCCATGAGGGGCTTCGCCCATTGTAGATTCTCTGCACTGCCCTCAGTCCATGAAGGGCTTCGCCCATAGTAGTTTCAGGACAGTGGCCTCATTCCATGAAGGGCTTCGCCCATAGTAGATTCTCTGCACTGGCCTCAGTCCATGAAGGGCTTCGCCCATAGTAGACTCTCTGCACTGGCCTCAGTCCATGAAGGGCTTCGCCCATGGGAGATTCTTTACACTGGCCTCAGTCCATGAAGGGTTTCGCCCATAGTAGATTCTATGCACTGGCCTCAGTCCATGAAGGGCTTCGCCCATAGTAGATTCTCTGCACTGCCCTCAGTCCATAGTAGTTTCAGGACAGTGGCCTCAGTCCATGAAGGGCTTCGCCCATAGTAGATTCTCTGCACTGCCCTCAGTCCATGAAGGGCTTCGCCCATAGTAGTTTCAGGACAGTGGCCTCAGTCCATGAAGGGCTTCGCTTATAGTAGATTCTCTGCACTGGGCTCAGTCCATGAAGGGCTTCGCCCATAGTAGACTCTCTGCACTGGCCTCTGTCCATGAAGGGCTTCGCCCATAGTAGTTTCAGGACAGTGGCCTCAGTCTATGAAGGGCTTCGCCCATAGTAGTTTCAGGACAGTGGCCTCAGTCCATGAAGGGCTTCGCCCATAGTAGATTCTCTGCACTGGCCTCAGTCCATGAAGGGCTTCGCCCATAGTAGACTCTCTGCACTGGCCTCAGTCCATAAAGGGCCCATAGTAGTTTCAGGACCGTGGCCTCAGTCCATGAAGGGCTTCGCCCATAGTAGACTCTCTGCACTGGCCTCAGTCCATGAAGGGCTTCGCCCATAGTAGACTCTCTGCACTGGCCTCAGTCCATGAAGGGCTTCGCCCATAGTAGACTCTCTGCACTGGCCTCAGTCCATGAAGGGCTTCGCCCATAGTAGATTCTCTGCACTGGCCTCAGTCCATGAAGGGCTTCGCCCATAGTAGACTCTCTGCACTGGCCTCAGTCCATGAAGGGCTTCGCCCATAGTAGTTTCAGGACAGTGGCCTCAGTCTATGAAGGGCTTCGCCCATAGTAGATTCTATGCACTGGCCTCAGTCCATGAAGGGCTCCGCCCATAGTAGATTCTCTGCACTGGCCTCAGTCCATGAAGGGCTTCGCCCATAGTAGACTCTCTGCACTGGCCTCAGTCCATGAAGGGCTTCGCCCATAGTAGTTTCAGGACAGTGGCCTCAGTCTATGAAGGGCTTCGCCCATAGCAGATTCTATGCACTGGCCTCAGTCCATGAAGGGCTTCGCCCATGGGAGATTCTTTACACTGGCCTCAGTCTAAGAAGGGTTTCGCCCATAGTAGATTCTATGCACTGGCCTCAGTCCATGAAGGGCTTCGCCCATAGTAGATTCTCTGCACTGCCCTCAGTCCATAGTAGTTTCAGGACAGTGGCCTCAGTCCATGAGGGGCTTCGCCCATTGTAGATTCTCTGCACTGCCCTCAGTCCATGAAGGGCTTCGCCCATAGTAGACTCTCTGCACTGGCCTCAGTCCATGAAGGGCTCCGCCCATAGTAGATTCTCTGCACTGGCCTCAGTCCATGAAGGGCTCCGCCCATAGTAGATTCTCTGCACTGGCCTCAGTCCATAAAGGGCCCATAGTAGTTTCAGGACAGTGGCCTCAGTCCATGAAGGGCTTCGCCCATAGTAGATTCTCTGCACTGCCCTCAGTCCATAGTAGTTTCAGGACAGTGGCCTCAGTCCATGAAGGGCTTCGCCCATAGTAGATTCTCTGCACTGGCCTCAGTCTATGAAAGGTTTCGCCCATAGTAGATTCTATGCACTGGCCTCAGTAAATGAAGGGCTTCGCCCATGCGAGATTCTTTACACTTGCCTCAGTCCATGAAGGGTTTCGCCCATAGTAGACTCTCTGCACTGGCCTCAGTCCATGAAGGGCTTCGCCCATAGTAGTTTCAGGACAGTGGCCTCAGTCCATGAGGGGCTTCGCCCATTGTAGATTCTCTGCACTGCCCTCAGTCCATGAAGGGCTTCGCCCATAGTAGATTCTCTGCACTGACCTCAGTCCATGAAGGGCTTCGCCCATAGTAGACTCTCTGCACTGGCCTCAGTCCATGAAGGGCTTCGCCCAAAGTAGTTTCAGGACAGTGGCCTCAGTCTATGAAGGGCTTCGCCCATAGTAGATTCTCTGCACTGGCCTCAGTCCATGAAGGGCTTCGCCCATAGTAGACTCTCTGCACTGGCCTCAGTCCATGAAGGGCTTCGCCCATGGGAGATTCTTTACACTGGCCTCAGTCCATGAAGGGTTTCGCCCATAGTAGACTCTCTGCACTGGCCTCAGTCCATGAAGGGCTTCGCCCATAGTAGACTCTCTGCACTGGCCTCAGTCCATTAAGGGCTTCGCCCATAGTAGTTTCAGGACAGTGGCCTCAGTCCATGAGGGGCTTCGCCCATTGTAGATTCTCTGCACTGCCCTCAGTCCATGAAGGGCTTCGCCCATAGTAGATTCTCTGCACTGACCTCAGTCCATGAAGGGCTTCGCCCATAGTAGACTCTCTGCACTGGCCTCAGTCCATGAAGGGCTTCGCCCATAGTAGTTTCAGGACAGTGGCCTCAGTCTATGAAGGGCTTCGCCCATAGTAGATTCTCTGCACTGGCCTCAGTCCATGAAGGGCTTCGCCCATAGTAGACTCTCTGCACTGGCCTCAGTCCATGAAGGGCTTCGCCCATGGGAGATTCTTTACACTGGCCTCAGTCCATGAAGGGTTTCGCCCATAGTAGACTCTCTGCACTGGCCTCAGTCCATGAAGGGCTTCGCCCATAGTAGTTTCAGGACAGTGGCCTCAGTCCATAAGGGGCTTCGCCCATTGTAGATTCTCTGCACTGGCCTCAGTCCATGAAGGGCTTCGCCCATAGTAGATTCTCTGCACTGACCTCAGTCCATGAAGGGCTTCGCCCATAGTAGACTCTCTGCACTGGCCTCAGTCCATGAAGGGCTTCGCCCATAGTAGTTTCTGGACAGTGGCCTCAGTCTATGAAGGGCTTCGCCCATAGTAGATTCTCTGCACTGGCCTCAGTCCATGAAGGGCTTCGCCCATAGTAGATTCTCTGCACTGGCCTCAGTCCATGAAGGGCTTCGCCCATGGGAGATTCTTTACACTGGCCTCAGTCCATGAAGGGTTTCGCCCATAGTAGACTCTCTGCACTGGCCTCAGTCCATGAAGGGCTTCGCCCATAGTAGACTCTCTGCACTGGCCTCAGTCCATTAAGGGCTTCGCCCATAGTAGTTTCAGGACAGTGGCCTCAGTCCATGAGGGGCTTCGCCCATTGTAGATTCTCTGCACTGCCCTCAGTCCATGAAGGGCTTCGCCCATAGTAGATTCTCTGCACTGACCTCAGTCCATGAAGGGCTTCGCCCATAGTAGACTCTCTGCACTGGCCTCAGTCCATGAAGGGCTTCGCCCATAGTAGTTTCAGGACAGTGGCCTCAGTCTATGAAGGGCTTCGCCCATAGTAGATTCTCTGCACTGGCCTCAGTCCATGAAGGGCTTCGCCCATAGTAGACTCTCTGCACTGGCCTCAGTCCATGAAGGGCTTCGCCCATGGGAGATTCTTTACACTGGCCTCAGTCCATGAAGGGTTTCGCCCATAGTAGACTCTCTGCACTGGCCTCAGTCCATGAAGGGCTTCGCCCATAGTAGTTTCAGGACAGTGGCCTCAGTCCATAAGGGGCTTCGCCCATTGTAGATTCTCTGCACTGGCCTCAGTCCATGAAGGGCTTCGCCCATAGTAGTTTCAGGACAGTGGCCTCAGTCCATGAGGGGCTTCGCCCATTGTAGATTCTCTGCACTGGCCTCAGTCCATGAAGGGCTTCGCCCATAGTAGATTCTCTGCACTGGCCTCAGTCCATGAAGGGCTTCGCCCATAGTAGACTCTCTGCACTGGCCTCAGTCCATGAAGGGCTTCGCCCATGGGAGATTCTTTACACTGGCCTCAGTCCATGAAGGGTTTCGCCCATAGTAGACTCTCTGCACTGGCCTCAGTCCATGAAGGGCTTCGCCCATGGGAGATTCTTTACACTGGCCTCAGTCCATGAAGGGTTTCGCCCATAGTAGACTCTCTGCACTGGCCTCAGTCCATGAAGGGCTTCGCCCATAGTAGACTCTCTGCACTGGCCTCAGTCCATTAAGGGCTTCGCCCATAGTAGTTTCAGGACAGTGGCCTCAGTCCATGAGGGGCTTCGCCCATTGTAGATTCTCTGCACTGGCCTCAGTCCATGAAGGGCTTCGCCCATAGTAGTTTCAGGACAGTGGCCTCAGTCCATAAGGGGCTTCGCCCATTGTAGATTCTCTGCACTGGCCTCAGTCCATGAAGGGCTTCGCCCATAGTAGTTTCAGGACAGTGGCCTCAGTCCATAAGGGGCTTCGCCCATTGTAGATTCTCTGCACTGGCCTCAGTCCATGAAGGGCTTCGCCCATAGTAGTTTCAGGACAGTGGCCTCAGGTCCATGAGGGGCTTCGCCCATTGTAGATTCTCTGCACTGCCCTCAGTCCATGAAGGGCTTCGCCCATAGTAGTTTCAGGACAGTGGCCTCAGTCCATGAAGGGCTTCGCCCATAGTAGATTCTCTGCACTGGCCTCAGTCCATGAAGGGCTTCGCCCATAGTAGATTCTCTGCACTGGCCTCAGTCCATGAAGGGCTTCGCCCATAGTAGATTCTCTGCACTGGCCTCAGTCCATGAAGGGCTTCGCCCATAGTAGTTTCAGGACAGTGGCCTCAGTCCATGAGGGGCTTCGCCCATTGTAGATTCTCTGCACTGCCCTCAGTCCATGAAGGGCTTCGCCTATAGTAGTTTCAGGACAGTGGCCTCAGTCCATGAGGGGCTTCGCCCATTGTAGATTCTCTGCACTGCCCTCAGTCCATGAAGGGCTTCGCCCATAGTAGACTCTCTGCACTGGCCTCAGTCCATGAAGGGCTCCGCCCATAGTAGATTCTCTGCACTGGCCTCAGTCCATGAAGGGCTCCGCCCATAGTAGATTCTCTGCACTGGCCTCAGTCCATAAAGGGCCCATAGTAGTTTCAGGACAGTGGCCTCAGTCCATGAAGAGCTTCGCCCATAGTAGATTCTCTGCACTGCCCTCAGTCCATAGTAGTTTCAGGACAGTGGCCTCAGTCCATGAAGGGCTTCGCCCATAGTAGATTCTCTGCACTGGCCTCAGTCTATGAAAGGTTTCGCCCATAGTAGATTCTATGCACTGGCCTCAGTAAATGAAGGGCTTCGCCCATGCGAGATTCTTTACACTTGCCTCAGTCCATGAAGGGTTTCGCCCATAGTAGACTCTCTGCACTGGCCTCAGTCCATGAAGGGCTTCGCCCATAGTAGTTTCAGGACAGTGGCCTCAGTCCATGAGGGGCTTCGCCCATTGTAGATTCTCTGCACTGGCCTCAGTCCATGAAGGGCTTCGCCCATAGTAGTTTCAGGACAGTGGCCTCAGTCCATGAAGGGCTTCGCCCATAGTAGTTTCAGGACAGTGGCCTCAGTCCATGAAGGGCTTCGCCCATAGTAGATTCTCTGCACTGGCCTCAGTCCATGAAGGGCTTCGCCCATAGTAGTTTCAGGACAGTGGCCTCAGTCCATGAGGGGCTTCGCCCATTGTAGATTCTCTGCACTGCCCTCAGTCCATGAAGGGCTTCGCCCATAGTAGTTTCAGGACAGTGGCCTCAGTCCATGAAGGGCTTCGCCCATAGTAGATTCTCTGCACTGGCCTCAGTCCATGAAGGGCTTCGCCCATAGTAGTTTCAGGACAGTGGCCTCAGTCCATGAGGGGCTTCGCCCATTGTAGATTCTCTGCACTGCCCTCAGTCCATGAAGGGCTTCGCCCATAGTAGTTTCAGGACAGTGGCCTCAGTCCATGAAGGGCTTCGCCCATAGTAGATTCTCTGCACTGGCCTCAGTCCATGAAGGGCTTCGCCCATAGTAGATTCTCTGCACTGGCCTCAGTCCATGAAGGGCTTCGCCCATAGTAGATTCTCTGCACTGGCCTCAGTCCATGAAGGGCTTCGCCCATAGTAGTTTCAGGACAGTGGCCTTCGCCCATTGTAGATTCTCTGCACTGCCCTCAGTCCATGAAGGGCTTCGCCCATAGTAGTTTCAGGACAGTGGCCTCAGTCCATGAAGGGCTTCGCCCATAGTAGATTCTCTGCACTGGCCTCAGTCCATGAAGGGCTTCGCCCATAGTAGTTTCAGGACAGTGGCCTCAGTCCATGAGGGGCTTCGCCCATTGTAGATTCTCTGCACTGCCCTCAGTCCATGAAGGGCTTCGCCCATAGTAGTTTCAGGACAGTGGCCTCAGTCCATGAAGGGCTTCGCCCATAGTAGATTCTCTGCACTGGCCTCAGTCCATGAAGGGCTTCGCCCATAGTAGTTTCAGGACAGTGGCCTCAGTCCATGAGGGGCTTCGCCCATTGTAGATTCTCTGCACTGCCCTTAGTCCATGAAGGGCTTCGCCCATAGTAGTTTCAGGACAGTGGCCTCAGTCCATGAAGGGCTTCGCCCATAGTAGACTCTCTGCACTGGCCTCAGTCCATGAAGGGCTTCGCCCATGGGCGATTCTTTACACTGGCCTCAGTCCATGAAGGGTTTCGCCCATAGTAGACTCTCTGCACTGGCCTCAGTCCATGAAGGGCTTCGCCCATAGTAGACTCTCTGCACTGGCCTCAGTCCATTAAGGGCTTCGCCCATAGTAGTTTCAGGACAGTGGCCTCAGTCCACGAGGGGCTTCGCCCATTGTAGATTCTCTGCCACTGGCCTCAGTCCATGAAGGGCTTCGCCCATAGTAGTTTCAGGACAGTGGCCTCAGTCCATGAGGGGCTTCGCCCATAGTAGATTCTCTGCACTGGCCTCAGTCCATGAAGGGCTTCGCCCATAGTAGTTTCAGGAACAGTGGCCTCAGTCCATGAAGGGCTTCGCCCATAGTAGATTCTCTGCACTGGCCTCAGTCCATGAAGGGCTTCGCCCATAGTAGTTTCAGGACAGTGGCCTCAGTCCATGAGGGGCTTCGCCCATTGTAGATTCTCTGCACTGCCCTTAGTCCATGAAGGGCTTCGCCCATAGTAGTTTCAGGACAGTGGCCTCAGTCCATGAAGGGCTTCGCCCATAGTAGACTCTCTGCACTGGCCTCAGTCCATGAAGGGCTTCGCCCATGGGCGATTCTTTACACTGGCCTCAGTCCATGAAGGGTTTCGCCCATAGTAGACTCTCTGCACTGGCCTCAGTCCATGAAGGGCTTCGCCCATAGTAGTTTCAGGACAGTGGCCTCAGTCCATGAGGGGCTTCGCCCATTGTAGATTCTCTGCACTGGCCTCAGTCCATGAAGGGCTTCGCCCATAGTAGTTTCAGGACAGTGGCCTCAGTCCATGAAGGGCTTCGCCCATAGTAGTTTCAGGACAGTGGCCTCAGTCCATGAGGGGCTTCGCCCATTGTAGATTCTCTGCACTGGCCTCAGTCCATGAAGGGCTTCGCCCATAGTAGTTTCAGGACAGTGGCCTCAGTCCATGAAGGGCTTCGCCCATAGTAGTTTCAGGACAGTGGCCTCAGTCCATGAAGGGCTTCGCCCATAGTAGATTCTCTGCACTGGCCTCAGTCCATGAAGGGCTTCGCCCATAGTAGTTTCAGGACAGTGGCCTCAGTCCATGAGGGGCTTCGCCCATTGTAGATTCTCTGCACTGCCCTCAGTCCATGAAGGGCTTCGCCCATAGTAGTTTCAGGACAGTGGCCTCAGTCCATGAAGGGCTTCGCCCATAGTAGATTCTCTGCACTGGCCTCAGTCCATGAAGGGCTTCGCCCATAGTAGTTTCAGGACAGTGGCCTCAGTCCATGAGGGGCTTCGCCCATTGTAGATTTTCTGCACTGCCCTCAGTCCATGAAGGGCTTCGCCCATAGTAGTTTCTGGACAGTGGCCTCAGTCCATGAAGGGCTTCGCCCATAGTAGATTCTCTGCACTGGCCTCAGTTCATCAAGGGCTTCGCCCATAGTAGTTTCTGGACAGTGGCCTCAGTCCATGAAGGTCTTCGCCCATAGCAGATTCTTTGCACTGCCCTTAGTCCATGAAGGGCTTCGCCCATAGTAGTTTCAGGACAGTGGCCTTAGTCCATGAAGGGCTTCGCCCATAGTAGTTTCTGGACAGTGGCCTCAGTCCATGAAGGGCTTCGCCCATAGTAGATTCTCTGCACTGGCCTCAGTCCATGAAGGGCTTCGCCCATAGTAGTTTCTGGACAGTGGCCTCAGTCCATGAGGGGCTTCGCCCATAGTAGATTCTTTGCACTGCCCTTAGTCCATGAAGGGCTTCGCCCATAGTAGTTTCAGGACAGTGGCCTCAGTCCATGAAGGGCTTCGCCCATAGTAGACTCTCTGCACTGGCCTCAGTCCATGAAGGGCTTCGCCCATGGGCGATTCTTTACACTGGCCTCAGTCCATGAAGGGCTTCGCCCATAGTAGTTTCAGGACAGTGGCCTCAGTCCATGAAGGGCTTCGCCCATAGTAGTTTCAGGACAGTGGCCTCAGTCCATGAGGGGCTTCGCCCATTGTAGATTCTCTGCACTGGCCTCAGTCCATGAAGGGCTTCGCCCATAGTAGTTTCAGGACAGTGGCCTCAGTCCATGAAGGGCTTCGCCCATAGTAGTTTCAGGACAGTGGCCTCAGTCCATGAAGGGCTTCGCCCATAGTAGATTCTCTGCACTGGCCTCAGTCCATGAAGGGCTTCGCCCATAGTAGTTTCAGGACAGTGGCCTCAGTCCATGAGGGGCTTCGCCCATTGTAGATTCTCTGCACTGCCCTCAGTCCATGAAGGGCTTCGCCCATAGTAGTTTCAGGACAGTGGCCTCAGTCCATGAAGGGCTTCGCCCATAGTAGATTCTCTGCACTGGCCTCAGTCCATGAAGGGCTTCGCCCATAGTAGTTTCAGGACAGTGGCCTCAGTCCATGAGGGGCTTCGCCCATTGTAGATTTTCTGCACTGCCCTCAGTCCATGAAGGGCTTCGCCCATAGTAGTTTCAGGACAGTGGCCTCAGTCCATGAAGGGCTTCGCCCATAGTAGATTCTCTGCACTGGCCTCAGTCCATGAAGGGCTTCGCCCATAGTAGTTTCAGGACAGTGGCCTCAGTCCATGAAGGTCTTCGCCCATAGCAGATTCTCTGCACTGCCCTTAGTCCATGAAGGGCTTCGCCCATAGTAGTTTCAGGACAGTGGCCTCAGTCCATGAAGGGCTTCGCCCATAGTAGACTCTCTGCACTGGCCTCAGTCCATGAAGGGCTTCGCCCATGGGCGATTCTTTACACTGGCCTCAGTCCATGAAGGGCTTCGCCCATAGTAGTTTCAGGACAGTGGCCTCAGTCCATGAAGGGCTTCGCCCATAGTAGTTTCAGGACAGTGGCCTCAGTCCATGAGGGGCTTCGCCCATTGTAGATTCTCTGCACTGGCCTCAGTCCATGAAGGGCTTCGCCCATAGTAGTTTCAGGACAGTGGCCTCAGTCCATGAGGGGCTTCGCCCATTGTAGATTTTCTGCACTGCCCTCAGTCCATGAAGGGCTTCGCCCATAGTAGTTTCAGGACAGTGGCCTCAGTCCATGAAGGGCTTCGCCCATAGTAGATTCTCTGCACTGGCCTCAGTCCATGAAGGGCTTCGCCCATAGTAGTTTCAGGACAGTGGCCTCAGTCCATGAGGGGCTTCGCCCATTGTAGATTCTCTGCACTGCCCTTAGTCCATGAAGGGCTTCGCCCATAGTAGTTTCAGGACAGTGGCCTCAGTCCATGAAGGGCTTCGCCCATAGTAGACTCTCTGCACTGGCCTCAGTCCATGAAGGGCTTCGCCCATGGGCGATTCTTTACACTGGCCTCAGTCCATGAAGGGCTTCGCCCATAGTAGTTTCAGGACAGTGGCCTCAGTCCATGAAGGGCTTCGCCCATAGTAGTTTCAGGACAGTGGCCTCAGTCCATGAAGGGCTTCGCCCATAGTAGTTTCAGGACAGTGGCCTCAGTCCATGAAGGGCTTCGCCCATAGTAGATTCTCTGCACTGGCCTCAGTCCATGAAGGGCTTCGCCCATAGTAGTTTCAGGACAGTGGCCTCAGTCCATGAGGGGCTTCGCCCATTGTAGATTCTCTGCACTGCCCTCAGTCCATGAAGGGCTTCGCCCATAGTAGTTTCAGGACAGTGGCCTCAGTCCATGAAGGGCTTCGCCCATAGTAGATTCTCTGCACTGGCCTCAGTCCATGAAGGGCTTCGCCCATAGTAGTTTCAGGACAGTGGCCTCAGTCCATGAGGGGCTTCGCCCATTGTAGATTTTCTGCACTGCCCTCAGTCCATGAAGGGCTTCGCCCATAGTAGTTTCAGGACAGTGGCCTCAGTCCATGAAGGGCTTCGCCCATAGTAGATTCTCTGCACTGGCCTCAGTCCATGAAGGGCTTCGCCCATAGTAGTTTCTGGACAGTGGCCTCAGTCCATGAGGGGCTTCGCCCATTGTAGATTCTCTGCACTGCCCTTAGTCCATGAAGGGCTTCGCCCATAGTAGTTTCAGGACAGTGGCCTTAGTCCATGAAGGGCTTCGCCCATAGTAGTTTCTGGACAGTGGCCTCAGTCCATGAAGGGCTTCGCCCATAGTAGATTCTCTGCACTGGCCTCAGTCCATGAAGGGCTTCGCCCATAGTAGTTTCTGGACAGTGGCCTCAGTCCATGAAGGTCTTCGCCCATAGCAGATTCTTTGCACTGCCCTTAGTCCATGAAGGGCTTCGCCCATAGTAGTTTCAGGACAGTGGCCTCAGTCCATGAAGGGCTTCGCCCATAGTAGACTCTCTGCACTGGCCTCAGTCCATGAAGGGCTTCGCCCATGGGCGATTCTTTACACTGGCCTCAGTCCATGAAGGGCTTCGCCCATAGTAGTTTCAGGACAGTGGCCTCAGTCCATGAAGGGCTTCGCCCATAGTAGTTTCAGGACAGTGGCCTCAGTCCATGAGGGGCTTCGCCCATTGTAGATTCTCTGCACTGGCCTCAGTCCATGAAGGGCTTCGCCCATAGTAGTTTCAGGACAGTGGCCTCAGTCCATGAAGGGCTTCGCCCATAGTAGTTTCAGGACAGTGGCCTCAGTCCATGAAGGGCTTCGCCCATAGTAGATTCTCTGCACTGGCCTCAGTCCATGAAGGGCTTCGCCCATAGTAGTTTCAGGACAGTGGCCTCAGTCCATGAGGGGCTTCGCCCATTGTAGATTCTCTGCACTGCCCTCAGTCCATGAAGGGCTTCGCCCATAGTAGTTTCAGGACAGTGGCCTCAGTCCATGAAGGGCTTCGCCCATAGTAGATTCTCTGCACTGGCCTCAGTCCATGAAGGGCTTCGCCCATAGTAGTTTCAGGACAGTGGCCTCAGTCCATGAGGGGCTTCGCCCATTGTAGATTTTCTGCACTGCCCTCAGTCCATGAAGGGCTTCGCCCATAGTAGTTTCAGGACAGTGGCCTCAGTCCATGAAGGGCTTCGCCCATAGTAGATTCTCTGCACTGGCCTCAGTCCATGAAGGGCTTCGCCCATAGTAGTTTCTGGACAGTGGCCTCAGTCCATGAAGGTCTTCGCCCATAGCAGATTCTTTGCACTGCCCTTAGTCCATGAAGGGCTTCGCCCATAGTAGTTTCAGGACAGTGGCCTTAGTCCATGAAGGGCTTCGCCCATAGTAGTTTCAGGACAGTGGCCTCAGTCCATGAAGGGCTTCGCCCATAGTAGATTCTCTGCACTGGCCTCAGTCCATGAAGGGCTTCGCCCATAGTAGTTTCAGGACAGTGGCCTCAGTCCATGAGGGGCTTCGCCCATTGTAGATTCTCTGCACTGCCCTTAGTCCATGAAGGGCTTCGCCCATAGTAGTTTCAGGACAGTGGCCTCAGTCCATGAAGGGCTTCGCCCATAGTAGATTCTCTGCACTGGCCTCAGTCCATGAAGGGCTTCGCCCATAGTAGTTTCAGGACAGTGGCCTCAGTCCATGAGGGGCTTCGCCCATTGTAGATTCTCTGCACTGCCCTCAGTCCATGAAGGGCTTCGCCCATAGTAGACTCTCTGCACTGGCCTCAGTCCATTAAGGGCTTCGCCCATAGTAGTTTCAGGACAGTGGCCTCAGTCCATGAGGGGCTTCGCCCATTGTAGATTCTCTGCACTGGCCTCAGTCCATGAAGGGCTTCGCCCATAGTAGTTTCAGGACAGTGGCCTCAGTCCATGAAGGGCTTCGCCCATAGTAGATTCTCTGCACTGGCCTCAGTCCATGAAGGGCTTCGCCCATAGTAGTTTCAGGACAGTGGCCTCAGTCCATGAGGGGCTTCGCCCATTGTAGATTCTCTGCACTGGCCTCAGTCCATGAAGGGCTTCGCCCATAGTAGTTTCAGGACAGTGGCCTCAGTCCATGAAGGGCTTCGCCCATAGTAGACTCTCTGCACTGGCCTCAGTCCATGAAGGGCTTCGCCCATGGGCGATTCTTTACACTGGCCTCAGTCCATGAAGGGTTTCGCCCATAGTAGACTCTCTGCACTGGCCTCAGTCCATGAAGGGCTCCGCCCATAGTAGATTCTCTGCACTGGCCTCAGTCCATAAAGGGCCCATAGTAGTTTCAGGACAGTGGCCTCAGTCTATGAAGGGCTTCGCCCATAGTAGATTCTCTGCACTGGCCTCAGTCCATGAAGGGCTTCGCCCATAGTAGTTTCAGGACAGTGGCCTCAGTCCATGAGGAGCTTCGCCCATTGTAGATTCTCTGCACTGCCCTCAGTCCATGAAGGGCTTCGCCCATAGTAGTTTCAGGACAGTGGCCTCAGTCCATGAAGGGCTTTGCCCATAGTAGACTCTCTGCACTGGCCTCAGTCCATGAAGGGCTTCGCCCATAGTAGACTCTCTGCACTTGCCTCAGTCCATGAAGGGCTTCGCCCATAGTAGTTTCAGGACAGTGGCCTCAGTCCATGAAGGGCTTCGCCCATAGTAGATTCTCTGCACTGGCCTCAGTCCATGAAGGGCTTCGCCCATAGTAGACTCTCTGCACTGGCCTCAGTCCATGAAGGGCTTCGCCCATGGGAGATTCTTTACACTGGCCTCAGTCCATGAAGGGTTTCGCCCATAGTAGACTCTCTGCACTGGCCTCAGTCCATGAAGGGCTCCGCCCATAGTAGATTCTCTGCACTGGCCTCAGTCCATAAAGGGCCCATAGTAGTTTCAGGACAGTGGCCTCAGTCTATGAAGGGCTTCGCCCATAGTAGATTCTCTGCACTGGCCTCAGTCCATGAAGGGCTTCGCCCATAGTAGTTTCAGGACAGTGGCCTCAGTCCATGAGGAGCTTCGCCCATTGTAGATTCTCTGCACTGCCCTCAGTCCATGAAGGGCTTCGCCCATAGTAGTTTCAGGACAGTGGCCTCAGTCCATGAAGGGCTTTGCCCATAGTAGACTCTCTGCACTGGCCTCAGTCCATGAAGGGCTTCGCCCATAGTAGACTCTCTGCACTTGCCTCAGTCCATGAAGGGCTTCGCCCATAGTAGTTTCAGGACAGTGGCCTCAGTCCATGAAGGGCTTCGCCCATAGTAGATTCTCTGCACTGGCCTCAGTCCATGAAGGGCTTCGCCCATAGTAGTTTCAGGACAGTGGCCTCAGTCCATGAAGGGCTTCGCCCATAGTAGATTCTCTGCACTGGCCTCAGTCCATGAAGGGCTTCGCCCATAGTAGTTTCAGGACAGTGGCCTCAGTCCATGAAGGGCTTTGCCCATAGTAGACTCTCTGCACTGGCCTCAGTCCATGAAGGGATTCGCCCATAGTAGTTTCAGGACAGTGGCCTCAGTCCATGAGGGGCTTCGCCCATTGTAGATTCTCTGCACTGCCCTCAGTCCATGAAGGGCTTCGCCCATAGTAGTTTCAGGACAGTGGCCTCAGTCCATGAGGGGCTTCGCCCATAGTAGATTCTATGCACTGGCCTCAGTCCATGAAGGGCTTCGCCCATGGGAGATTCTTTACACTGGCCTCAGTCCATGAAGGGTTTCGCCCATAGTAGACTCTCTGCACTGGCCTCAGTCCATGAAGGGCTTCGCCCATAGTAGACTCTCTGCACTGGCCTCAGTCCATGAAGGGCTTCGCCCATGGGAGATTCTTTACACTGGCCTCAGTCCATGAAGGGTTTCGCCCATAGTAGACTCTCTGCACTGGCCTCAGTCCATGAAGGGCTTCGCCCATGGGAGATTCTTTACACTGGCCTCAGTCCATGAAGGGTTTCGCCCATAGTAGACTCTCTGCACTGGCCTCAGTCCATGAAGGGCTCCGCCCATAGTAGATTCTCTGCACTGGCCTCAGTCCATAAAGGGCCCATAGTAGTTTCAGGACAGTGGCCTCAGTCTATGAAGGGCTTCGCCCATAGTAGATTCTCTGCACTGGCCTCAGTCCATGAAGGGCTTCGCCCATAGTAGTTTCAGGACAGTGGCCTCAGTCCATGAAGGGCTTCGCCCATAGTAGATTCTCTGCACTGGCCTCAGTCCATGAAGGGCTTCGCCCATAGTAGTTTCAGGACAGTGGCCTCAGTCCATGAGGGGCTTCGCCCATTGTAGATTCTCTGCACTGCCCTCAGTCCATGAAGGGCTTCGCCCATAGTAGTTTCAGGACAGTGGCCTCAGTCCAAGAAGGGCTTCGCCCATAGTAGATTCTCTGCACTGGCCTCAGTCCATGAAGGGCTTCGCCCATAGTAGACTCTCTGTACTGGCCTCAGTCCATGAAGGGCTTCGCCCATGGGAGATTCTTTACACTGGCCTCAGTCCATGAAGGGTTTCGCCCATAGTAGACTCTCTGCACTGGCCTCAGTCCATGAAGGGCTCCGCCCATAGTAGATTCTCTGCACTGGCCTCAGTCCATAAAGGGCCCATAGTAGTTTCAGGACAGTGGCCTCAGTCTATGAAGGGCTTCGCCCATAGTAGACTCTCTGCACTGGCCTCAGTCCATGAAGGGCTTCGCCCATTGTAGATTCTCTGCACTGCCCTCAGTCCATGAAGGGCTTCGCCCATAGTAGTTTCAGGACAGTGGCCTCAGTCCACGAGGGGCTTCGCCCATAGTAGATTCTCTGCACTGGCCTCAGTCCATGAAGGGCTTCGCCCATAGTAGTTTCAGGACAGTGGCCTCAGTCCATGAGGAGCTTCGCCCATTGTAGATTCTCTGCACTGCCCTCAGTCCATGAAGGGCTTCGCCCATAGTAGTTTAAGGACAGTGGCCTCAGTCCATGAAGGGCTTTGCCCATAGTAGACTCTCTGCACTGGCCTCAGTCCATGAAGGGCTTCGCCCATAGTAGACTCTCTGCACTTGCCTCAGTCCATGAAGGGCTTCGCCCATAGTAGTTTCAGGACAGTGGCCTCAGTCCATGAAGGGCTTCGCCCATAGTAGATTCTCTGCACTGGCCTCAGTCCATGAAGGGCTTCGCCCATAGTAGACTCTCTGCACTGGCCTCAGTCCATGAAGGGCTTCGCCCATGGGAGATTCTTTACACTGGCCTCAGTCCATGAAGGGTTTCGCCCATAGTAGACTCTCTGCACTGGCCTCAGTCCATGAAGGGCTCCGCCCATAGTAGATTCTCTGCACTGGCCTCAGTCCATAAAGGGCCCATAGTAGTTTCAGGACAGTGGCCTCAGTCTATGAAGGGCTTCGCCCATAGTAGATTCTCTGCACTGGCCTCAGTCCATGAAGGGCTTCGCCCATAGTAGATTCAGGACAGTGGCCTCAGTCCATGAAGGGCTTCGCC
The DNA here is from genome assembly GCA_907269125.1 of Eristalis pertinax. Taxonomy (NCBI): domain Eukaryota; kingdom Metazoa; phylum Arthropoda; class Insecta; order Diptera; family Syrphidae; genus Eristalis; species Eristalis pertinax. The sequence continues at coordinate 105,006,675 of OU026145.1, read as the reverse complement.
CATAGTAGATTCTCTGCACTGGCCTCAGTCCATGAAGGGCTTCGCCCATAGTAGTTTCAGGACAGTGGCCTCAGTCCATGAAGGGCTTTGCCCATAGTAGACTCTCTGCACTGGCCTCAGTCCATGAAGGGCTTCGCCCATGGGAGATTCTTTACACTGGCCTCAGTCCATGAAGGGTTTCGCCCATAGTAGATTCTCTGCACTGGCCTCAGTCCATAAAGGGCCCATAGTAGTTTCAGGACAGTGGCCTCAGTCTATGAAGGGCTTCGCCCATAGTAGATTCTCTGCACTGGCCTCAGTCCATGAAGGGCTTCGCCCATAGTAGTTTCAGGACAGTGGCCTCAGTCCATGAAGGGCTTCGCCCATAGTAGATTCTCTGCACTGGCCTCAGTCCATGAAGGGCTTCGCCCATAGTAGTTTCAGGACAGTGGCCTCAGTCCATGAGGGGCTTCGCCCATTGTAGATTCTCTGCACTGCCCTCAGTCCATGAAGGGCTTCGCCCATAGTAGTTTCAGGACAGTGGCCTCAGTCCAAGAAGGGCTTCGCCCATAGTAGATTCTCTGCACTGGCCTCAGTCCATGAAGGGCTTCGCCCATTGTAGATTCTCTGCACTGCCCTCAGTCCATGAAGGGCTTCGCCCATAGTAGTTTCAGGACAGTGGCCTCAGTCCACGAGGGGCTTCGCCCATAGTAGATTCTCTGCACTGGCCTCAGTCCATGAAGGGCTTCGCCCATAGTAGTTTCAGGACAGTGGCCTCAGTCCATGAGGAGCTTCGCCCATTGTAGATTCTCTGCACTGCCCTCAGTCCATGAAGGGCTTCGCCCATAGTAGTTTAAGGACAGTGGCCTCAGTCCATGAAGGGCTTCGCCCATAGTAGACTCTCTGCACTGGCCTCAGTCCATGAAGGGCTCCGCCCATAGTAGATTCTCTGCACTGGCCTCAGTCCATGAAGGGCTTCGCCCATAGTAGTTTCAGGACAGTGGCCTCAGTCCATGAAGGGCTTCGCCCATAGTAGATTCTCTGCACTGGCCTCAGTCCATGAAGGGCTTCGCCCATAGTAGTTTCAGGACAGTGGCCTCAGTCCATGAGGTTCTTCGCCCATTGTAGATTCTCTGCACTGCCCTCAGTCCATGAAGGGCTTCGCCCATAGTAGTTTCAGGACAGTGGCCTCAGTCCATGAAGGGCTTCGCCCATAGTAGACTCTCTGCACTGGCCTCAGTCCATGAAGGGATTCGCCCATAGTAGTTTCAGGACAGTGGCCTCAGTCCATGAGGGGCTTCGCCCATTGTAGATTCTCTGCACTGCCCTCAGTCCATGAAGGGCTTCGCCCATAGTAGTTTCAGGACAGTGGCCTCAGTCCATGAGGGGCTTCGCCCATAGTAGATTCTATGCACTGGCCTCAGTCCATGAAGGGCTTCGCCCATGGGAGATTCTTTACACTGGCCTCAGTCCATGAAGGGTTTCGCCCATAGTAGACTCTCTGCACTGGCCTCAGTCCATGAAGGGCTTCGCCCATAGTAGTTTCAGGACAGTGGCCTCAGTCCATGAGGGGCTTCGCCCATTGTAGATTCTCTGCACTGCCCTTAGTCCATGAAGGGCTTCGCCCATAGTAGTTTCAGGACAGTGGCCTCAGTCCATGAAGGGCTTCGCCCATAGTAGACTCTCTGCACTGGCCTCAGTCCATGAAGGGCTTCGCCCATAGTAGACTCTCTGCACTGCCCTCAGTCCATGAAGGGCTTCGCCCATAGTAGTTTCAGGACAGTGGCCTCAGTCCATGAAGGGCTTCGCCCATAGTAGATTCTCTGCACTGGCCTCAGTCCATGAAGGGCTTCGCCCATAGTAGTTTCAGGACAGTGGCCTCAGTCCATGAGGGGCTTCGCCCATTGTAGATTCTCTGCACTGCCCTCAGTCCATGAAGGGCTTCGCCCATAGTAGACTCTCTGCACTGCCCTCAGTCCATGAAGGGCTTCGCCCATAGTAGTTTCAGGACAGTGGCCTCAGTCCATGAAGGGCTTCGCCCATAGTAGATTCTCTGCACTGGCCTCAGTCCATGAAGGGCTTCGCCCATAGTAGTTTCAGGACAGTGGCCTCAGTCCATGAGGGGCTTCGCCCATTGTAGATTCTCTGCACTGCCCTCAGTCCATGAAGGGCTTCGCCCATAGTAGTTTCAGGACAGTGGCCTCAGTCCATGAAGGGCTTCGCCCATAGTAGATTCTCTGCACTGGCCTCAGTCCATGAAGGGCTTCGCCCATAGTAGTTTCAGGACAGTGGCCTCAGTCCATGAGGGGCTTCGCCCATTGTAGATTCTCTGCACTGCCCTCAGTCCATGAAGGGCTTCGCCCATAGTAGTTTCAGGACAGTGGCCTCAGTCCATGAAGGGCTTCGCCCATAGTAGACTCTCTGCACTGGCCTCAGTCCATGAAGGGCTTCGCCCATTGTAGATTCTCTGCACTGCCCTCAGTCCATGAAGGGCTTCGCCCATAGTAGTTTCAGGACAGTGGCCTCAGTCCATGAGGGGCTTCGCCCATTGTAGATTCTCTGCACTGCCCTTAGTCCATGAAGGGCTTCGCCCATAGTAGTTTCAGGACAGTGGCCTCAGTCCATGAAGGGCTTCGCCCATAGTAGATTCTCTGCACTGGCCTCAGTCCATGAAGGGCTTCGCCCATAGTAGTTTCAGGACAGTGGCCTCAGTCCATGAGGGGCTTCGCCCATTGTAGATTCTCTGCACTGCCCTCAGTCCATGAAGGGCTTCGCCCATAGTAGTTTCAGGACAGTGGCCTCAGTCCATGAAGGGCTTCGCCCATAGTAGACTCTCTGCACTGGCCTCAGTCCATGAAGGGCTTCGCCCATTGTAGATTCTCTGCACTGCCCTCAGTCCATGAAGGGCTTCGCCCATAGTAGTTTCAGGACAGTGGCCTCAGTCCATGAGGGGCTTCGCCCATTGTAGATTCTCTGCACTGCCCTCAGTCCATGAAGGGCTTCGCCCATAGTAGTTTCAGGACAGTGGCCTCAGTCCATGAAGGGCTTCGCCCATAGTAGACTCTCTGCACTGGCCTCAGTCCATGAAGGGCTTCGCCCATAGTAGACTCTCTGCACTGCCCTCAGTCCATGAAGGGCTTCGCCCATAGTAGTTTCAGGACAGTGGCCTCAGTCCATGAAGGGCTTCGCCCATAGTAGATTCTCTGCACTGGCCTCAGTCCATGAAGGGCTTCGCCCATAGTAGTTTCAGGACAGTGGCCTCAGTCCATGAGGGGCTTCGCCCATTGTAGATTCTCTGCACTGCCCTCAGTCCATGAAGGGCTTCGCCCATAGTAGTTTCAGGACAGTGGCCTCAGTCCATGAAGGGCTTCGCCCATAGTAGATTCTCTGCACTGGCCTCAGTCCATGAAGGGCTTCGCCCATAGTAGTTTCAGGACAGTGGCCTCAGTCCATGAGGGGCTTCGCCCATTGTAGATTCTCTGCACTGCCCTCAGTCCATGAAGGGCTTCGCCCATAGTAGTTTCAGGACAGTGGCCTCAGTCCATGAAGGGCTTCGCCCATAGTAGACTCTCTGCACTGGCCTCAGTCCATGAAGGGCTTCGCCCATAGTAGATTCTCTGCACTGGCCTCAGTCCATGAAGGGCTTCGCCCATAGTAGTTTCAGGACAGTGGCCTCAGTCCATGAGGGGCTTCGCCCATTGTAGATTCTCTGCACTGCCCTCAGTCCATGAAGGGCTTCGCCCATAGTAGTTTCAGGACAGTGGCTTCAGTCCATGAAGGGCTTCGCCCATAGTAGACTCTCTGCACTGCCCTCAGTCCATGAAGGGCTTCGCCCTTAGTAGTTTCAGGACAGTGGCCTCAGTCCATGAAGGGCTTCGCCCATAGTAGATTCTCTGCACTGGCCTCAGTCCATGAAGGGCTTCGCTCATAGTAGTTTCAGGACAGTGGCCTCAGTCCATGAGGGGCTTCGCCCATTGTAGATTCTCTGCACTGCCCTCAGTCCATGAAGGGCTTCGCCCATAGTAGTTTCAGGACAGTGGCCTCAGTCCATGAAGGGCTTCGCCCATAGTAGATTCTCTGCACTGGCCTCAGTCCATGAAGGGCTTCGCCCATAGCAGTTTCAGGACAGTGGCCTCAGTCCATGAGGGGCTTCGCCCATTGTAGATTCTCTGCACTGCCCTCAGTCCATGAAGGGCTTCGCCCATAGTAGTTTCAGGACAGTGGCCTCAGTCCATGAAGGGCTTCGCCCATAGTAGATTCTCTGCACTGGCCTCAGTCCATGAAGGGCTTCGCCCATAGTAGTTTCAGGACAGTGGCCTCAGTCCATGAAGGGCTTCGCCCATAGTAGATTCTATGCACTGGCCTCAGTCCATGAAGAGCTTCGCCCATAGTAGTTTCAGGACAGTGGCCTCAGTCCATGAGGGGCTTCGCCCATTGTAGATTCTCTGCACTGCCCTCAGTCCATGAAGGGCTTCGCCCATAGTAGTTTCAGGACAGTGGCCTCAGTCCATGAAGGGCTTCGCCCATAGTAGACTCTCTGCACTGGCCTCAGTCCATGAAGGGTTTCGCCCATAGTAGATTCTATGCACTGGAATCAGTCCATGAAGGGCTTCGCCCATAGAAGATTCTCTGCACTGGCCTCAGTCCATGAAGGGCTTCGCCCATAGTAGACTCTCTGCACTGGCCTCAGTCCATGAAGGGCTTCGCCCATAGTAGTTTCAGGACAGTGGCCTCAGTCCATGAGGGGCTTCGCCCATAGTTGATTCTCTGCACTGGAATCAGTCCATGAAGGGTTTCGCCCATAGTAGATTCTATGCACTGGCCTCAGTCCATGAAGGGCTTAGCCCATAGTAGATTCTCTGCACTGGCCTCAGTCCATGAAGGGCTTCGCCCATAGTAGACTCTCTGCACTGGCCTCAGTCCATGAAGGGCTTCGCCCATAGTTGTTTCAGGACAGTGGCCTCAGTCCATGAGGGGCTTCGCCCATAGTTGATTCTCTGCACTGGAATCAGTCCATGAAGGGTTTCGCCTATAGTAGATTCTATGCACTGGCCTCAGTCCATGAAGGGCTTCGCCCATAGTAAATTCTCTGCACTGGCCTCAGTCCATGAAGGGCTTCGCCCATAGTAGACTCTCTGCACTGGCCTCAGTCCATGAAGGGCTTCGCCCATAGTAGTTTCAGGACAGTGGCCTCAGTCCATGAGGGGCTTCGCCCATAGTTGATTCTCTGCACTGGAATCAGTCCATGAAGGGTTTCGCCCATAGTAGATTCTATGCACTGGCCTCAGTCCATGAAGGGCTTCGCCCATAGTAGATTCTCTGCACTGGCCTCAGTCCATGAAGGGCTTCGCCCATAGTAGACTCTCTGCACTGGCCTCAGTCCATGAAGGGCTTCGCCCATAGTAGTTCCAGGACAGTGGCCTCAGTCCATGAGGGGCTTCGCCCATAGTTGATTCTCTGCACTGGAATCAGTCCGTGAAGGGTTTCGCCCATAGTAGATTCTATGCACTGGCCTCAGTCCATGAAGGGCTTCGCCCATAGTAGATTCTCTGCACTGGCCTCAGTCCATGCAGGGCTTCGCCCATTGTAGATTCTCTGCACTGCCCTCAGTCCATGAAGGGCTTCGCCCATAGTAGATTCTCTGCACTGGCCTCAGTCCATGAAGGGCTTCGTCCATAGTAGACTCTCTGCACTGGCCTCAGTCCATGAACTGCTTCGCCCATAGTAGTTTCAGGACAGTGGCCTCAGTCCATGAAGGGCTTCGCCCATAGTAGACTCTCTGCACTGGCCTCAGTCCATGAAGGGCTTCGCCCATAGTAGATTCTCTGCACTGGCCTCAGTCCATGCAGGGCTTCGCCCATTGTAGATTCTCTGCACTGCCCTCAGTCCATGAAGGGCTTCGCCCATAGTAGGTTCTCTGCACTGGCCTCAGTCCATGAAGGGCTTCGTCCATAGTAGACTCTCTGCACTGGCCTCAGTCCATGAAGGGCTTCGCCCATAGTAGTTTCAGGACAGTGGCCTCAGTCCATGAAGGGCTTCGCCCATAGTAGATTCTATGCACTGGCCTCAGTCCATGAAGGGCTTCGCCCATGGGAGATTCTTTACACTGGCCTCAGTCCATGAAGGGTTTCGCCCATAGTAGATTCTATGCACTGGCCTCAGTCCATGAAGGGTTTCGCCCATAGTAGATTCTATGCACTGGCCTCAGTCCATGAAGGGCTTCGCCCATAGTAGTTTCACGACAGTGGCCTCAGTCCATGAGGGGCTTCGCCCATTGTAGATTCTCTGCACTGCCCTCAGTCCATGAAGGGCTCCGCCCATAGTAGATTCTCTGCACTGGCCTCAGTCCATAAAGGGCCCATAGTAGTTTCAGGACAGTGGCCTCAGTCCATGAAGGGCTTCGCCCATAGTAGATTCTCTGCACTGGCCTCAGTCCATGAAGGGTTTCGCCCATAGTAGACTCTCTGCACTGGCCTCAGTCCATGAAGGGCTTCGCCCATAGTAGACTCTCTGCACTGGCCTCAGTCCATGAAGGGCTTCGCCCATAGTAGTTTCAGGACAGTGGCCTCAGTCCATGAGGGGCTTCGCCCATTGTAGATTCTCTGCACTGCCCTTAGTCCATGAAGGGCTTCGCCCATAGTAGTTTCAGGACAGTGGCCTCAGTCCATGAAGGGCTTCGCCCATAGTAGACTCTCTGCACTGGCCTCAGTCCATGAAGGGCTTCGCCCATAGTAGATTCTCTGCACTGGCCTCAGTCCATGAAGGGCTTCGCCCATAGTAGTTTCAGGACAGTGGCTTCAGTCCATGAAGGGCTTCGCCCATAGTAGACTCTCTGCACTACCCTCAGTCCATGAAGGGCTTCGCCCTTAGTAGTTTCAGGACAGTGGCCTCAGTCCATGAAGGGCTTCGCCCATAGTAGATTCTCTGCACTGGCCTCAGTCCATGAAGGGCTTCGCTCATAGTAGTTTCAGGACAGTGGCCTCAGTCCATGAGGGGCTTCGCCCATTGTAGATTCTCTGCACTGCCCTCAGTCCATGAAGGGCTTCGCCCATAGTAGTTTCAGGACAGTGGCCTCAGTCCATGAAGGGCTTCGCCCATAGTAGATTCTCTGCACTGGCCTCAGTCCATGAAGGGCTTCGCCCATAGCAGTTTCAGGACAGTGGCCTCAGTCCATGAGGGGCTTCGCCCATTGTAGATTCTCTGCACTGCCCTCAGTCCATGAAGGGCTTCGCCCATAGTAGTTTCAGGACAGTGGCCTCAGTCCATGAAGGGCTTCGCCCATAGTAGATTCTCTGCACTGGCCTCAGTCCATGAAGGGCTTCGCCCATAGTAGTTTCAGGACAGTGGCCTCAGTCCATGAAGGGCTTCGCCCATAGTAGTTTCAGGACAGTGGCTTCAGTCCATGAAGGGCTTCGCCCATAGTAGACTCTCTGCACTGCCCTCAGTCCATGAAGGGCTTCGCCCTTAGTAGTTTCAGGACAGTGGCCTCAGTCCATGAAGGGCTTCGCCCATAGTAGATTCTCTGCACTGGCCTCAGTCCATGAAGGGCTTCGCTCATAGTAGTTTCAGGACAGTGGCCTCAGTCCATGAGGGGCTTCGCCCATTGTAGATTCTCTGCACTGCCCTCAGTCCATGAAGGGCTTCGCCCATAGTAGTTTCAGGACAGTGGCCTCAGTCCATGAAGGGCTTCGCCTATAGTAGATTCTCTGCACTGGCCTCAGTCCATGAAGGGCTTCGCCCATAGCAGTTTCAGGACAGTGGCCTCAGTCCATGAGGGGCTTCGCCCATTGTAGATTCTCTGCACTGCCCTCAGTCCATGAAGGGCTTCGCCCATAGTAGTTTCAGGACAGTGGCCTCAGTCCATGAAGGGCTTCGCCCATAGTAGATTCTCTGCACTGGCCTCAGTCCATGAAGGGCTTCGCCCATAGTAGTTTCAGGACAGTGGCCTCAGTCCATGAAGGGCTTCGCCCATAGTAGATTCTATGCACTGGCCTCAGTCCATGACGAGCTTCGCCCATAGTAGTTTCAGGACAGTGGCCTCAGTCCATGAGGGGCTTCGCCCATTGTAGATTCTCTGCACTGCCCTCAGTCCATGAAGGGCTTCGCCCATAGTAGTTTCAGGACAGTGGCCTCAGTCCATGAAGGGCTTCGCCCATAGTAGACTCTCTGCACTGGCCTCAGTCCATGAAGGGTTTCGCCCATAGTAGATTCTATGCACTGGAATCAGTCCATGAAGGGCTTCGCCCATAGAAGATTCTCTGCACTGGCCTCAGTCCATGAAGGGCTTCGCCCATAGTAGACTCTCTGCACTGGCCTCAGTCCATGAAGGGCTTCGCCCATAGTAGTTTCAGGACAGTGGCCTCAGTCCATGAGGGGCTTCGCCCATAGTTGATTCTCTGCACTGGAATCAGTCCATGAAGGGTTTCGCCCATAGTAGATTCTATGCACTGGCCTCAGTCCATGAAGGGCTTAGCCCATAGTAGATTCTCTGCACTGGCCTCAGTCCATGAAGGGCTTCGCCCATAGTAGACTCTCTGCACTGGCCTCAGTCCATGAAGGGCTTCGCCCATAGTAGTTTCAGGACAGTGGCCTCAGTCCATGAGGGGCTTCGCCCATAGTAGATTCTATGCACTGGCCTCAGTCCATGAAGGGCTTCGCCCATAGTAGATTCTCTGCACTGGCCTCAGTCCATGAAGGGCTTCGCCCATAGTAGACTCTCTGCACTGGCCTCAGTCCATGAAGGGCTTCGCCCATAGTAGTTTCAGGACAGTGGCCTCAGTCCATGAGGGGCTTCGCCCATAGTTGATTCTCTGCACTATAATCAGTCCATGAAGGGTTTCGCCCATAGTAGATTCTATGCACTGGCCTCAGTCCATGAAGGGCTTCGCCCATAGTAGATTCTATGCACTGGCCTCAGTCCATGAAGGGCTTCGCCCATAGTAGATTCTCTGCACTGGCCTCAGTCCATGCAGGGCTTCGCCCATTGTAGATTCTCTGCACTGCCCTCAGTCCATGAAGGGCTTCGCCTATAGTAGATTCTCTGCACTGGCCTCAGTCCATGAAGGGCTTCGTCCATAGTAGACTCTCTGCACTGGCCTCAGTCCATGAACTGCTTCGCCCATAGTAGTTTCAGGACAGTGGCCTCAGTCCATGAAGGGCTTCGCCCATAGTAGACTCTCTGCACTGGCCTCAGTCCATGAAGGGCTTCGCCCATAGTAGATTCTCTGCACTGGCCTCAGTCCATGCAGGGCTTCGCCCATTGTAGATTCTCTGCACTGCCCTCAGTCCATGAAGGGCTTCGCCCATAGTAGATTCTCTGCACTGGCCTCAGTCCATGAAGGGCTTCGTCCATAGTAGACTCTCTGCACTGGCCTCAGTCCATGAAGGGCTTCGCCCATAGTAGTTTCAGGACAGTGGCCTCAGTCCATGAAGGGCTTCGCCCATAGTAGATTCTATGCACTGGCCTCAGTCCATGAAGGGCTTCGCCCATAGTAGACTCTCTGCACTGGCCTCAGTCCATGAAGGGCTTCGCCCATAGTAGTTTCAGGACAGTGGCCTCAGTCCATGAAGGGCTTCGCCCATAGTAGATTCTCTGCACTGGCCTCAGTCCATGCAGGGCTTCGCCCATTGTAGATTCTCTGCACTGCCCTCAGTCCATGAAGGGCTTCGCCCATAGTAGATTCTCTGCACTGGCCTCAGTCCATGAAGGGCTTCGTCCATAGTAGACTCTCTGCACTGGCCTCAGTCCATGAACTGCTTCGCCCATAGTAGTTTCAGGACAGTGGCCTCAGTCCATGAAGGGCTTCGCCCATAGTAGACTCTCTGCACTGGCCTCAGTCCAAGAAGGGCTTCGCCCATAGTAGATTCTCTGCACTGGCCTCAGTCCATGCAGGGCTTCGCCCATTGTAGATTCTCTGCACTGCCCTCAGTCCATGAAGGGCTTCGCCCATAGTAGATTCTCTGCACTGGCCTCAGTCCATGAAGGGCTTCGTCCATAGTAGACTCTCTGCACTGGCCTCAGTCCATGAGGGGCTTCGCCCATAGTTGATTCTCTGCACTGGAATCAGTCCATGAAGGGTTTCGCCCATAGTAGATTCTATGCACTGGCCTCAGTCCATGAAGGGCTTCGCCCATAGTAGATTCTCTGCACTGGCCTCAGTCCATGAAGGGCTTCGCCCATAGTAGACTCTCTGCACTGGCCTCAGTCCATGAAGGGCTTCGCCCATAGTAGTTTCAGGACAGTGGCCTCAGTCCATGAGGGGCTTCGCCCATAGTTGATTCTCTGCACTGGAATCAGTCCATGAAGGGTTTCGCCCATAGTAGATTCTATGCACTGGCCTCAGTCCATGAAGGGCTTCGCCCATAGTAGATTCTCTGCACTGGCCTCAGTCCATGCAGGGCTTCGCCCATTGTAGATTCTCTGCACTGCCCTCAGTCCATGAAGGGCTTCGCCCATAGTAGATTCTCTGCACTGGCCTCAGTCCATGAAGGGCTTCGTCCATAGTAGACTCTCTGCACTGGCCTCAGTCCATGAACTGCTTCGCCCATAGTAGTTTCAGGACAGTGGCCTCAGTCCATGAAGGGCTTCGCCCATAGTAGACTCTCTGCACTGGCCTCAGTCCATGAAGGGCTTCGCCCATAGTAGATTCTCTGCACTGGCCTCAGTCCATGCAGGGCTTCGCCCATTGTAGATTCTCTGCACTGCCCTCAGTCCATGAAGGGCTTCGCCCATAGTAGATTCTCTGCACTGGCCTCAGTCCATGAAGGGCTTCGTCCATAGTAGACTCTCTGCACTGGCCTCAGTCCATGAAGGGCTTCGCCCATAGTAGTTTCAGGACAGTGGCCTCAGTCCATGAAGGGCTTCGCCCATAGTAGATTCTATGCACTGGCCTCAGTCCATGAAGGGCTTCGCCCATGGGAGATTCTTTACACTGGCCTCAGTCCATGAAGGGTTTCGCCCATAGTAGATTCTATGCACTGGCCTCAGTCATGAAGGGTTTCGCCCATAGTAGATTCTATGCACTGGCCTCAGTCCATGAAGGGCTTCGCCCATAGTAGTTTCAGGACAGTGGCCTCAGTCCATGAGGGGCTTCGCCCATTGTAGATTCTCTGCACTGCCCTCAGTCCATGAAGGGCTCCGCCCATAGTAGATTCTCTGCACTGCCCTCAGTCCATAGTAGTTTCAGGACAGTGGCCTCAGTCCATGAAGGGCTTCGCCCATAGTAGATTCTCTGCACTGGTCTCAGTCCATGAAGGGCTAAGCCCATGGTCGAGTCTCTGCACTGGCCTCAGTCCATGAAGGGCTTCGCCCATAGTAGATTCTTTAAACTGGCCTCAGTCCATGAAGGGCTTCGCCCATGGATAGATCTTTAGAACTCTGATTGCAGACGCACCGTTCTCTAGATATGCTCGATTCTACAAAGAAAATGCTCCTGGAGGGGGTAGTAAAGAAAAGGTGGCATGAACAGATGCATTGCCATGATCAGATAGGTATTTTCAACTGCTGTGGATAGGTCTTTAGAACTCTGACTGCAGACGCACCGTTCTCGAGATACGCTCGATTCTACAAAGAAAGTGCTCCTGGAGCGGGTAGTAAAGAAAAGGTGGCGTGAACAGATGCGTTGCCATGGTCGGATGGGTATTTTCAACTTCTATGGATATTTCTTTACAACTCTAACTGCAGACGCACCGTTCTCGAGATACGCTCGATTCTACAAAGAAAGTGCTCCTGGAGCGGGTAGTAAAGAAAAGGTGGCATGAACAGATGCGTTGCCATAGTCAGATGGGTGTTTTCAACTTCTATGGATAGGTCTTTAGAACGCTCTATATATAAAACAAGTACTATTTGTAATATAAATTACATTTATAAATTCTAAATTTATTACATTAATCTGCCAAAATAGCTTTATAATAATAGTATAATATGGGTGGCGCTACAGTCCGTAGAGGGCCAGGGCCTAGCTTCTCAGCAACCACTCGCGTTGTGCGTGCTATTGTTCTATCACGAGTGGAAGGGACCCACAGTTTTATGCCGACTCCGAACGGCCAAGTTTGAGAAGCTTTTTCTGGACAGTTATACTCTTTGAGCATTGTCAGTGACTCGAAAGAGGTGGGGCCGTGAAAAGTATTTCTTGTCGTACCAGGAATCGAACCTAGACAGGTAGGTCCAAGTGCGTAGGAGTCGACGCACATACAAACAACGCCACGGGCCACCACAAATAGCTTTATAAACAATTATTTATATTCTTTATGTATAAAATAAATTTATTTATATTTTCAATCCTTTCGGACTAAAATATATTAATTAATTAGAGATAGAAACCAACCTGGCTCACGCCGGTTTGAACTCAGATCGTGTAAGATTTTAAAAGTCGAACAGACTTTAAATTTAAACGACTAGACCTAAAATTATTTCTTAATCCAACATCGAGGTCGCAATCATTTTTATCGATATGAACTCTCCAAAAAAATTACGCTGTTATCCCTAGGGTAACTTAGATTTATAATCATTAAAAATGGATAATTTATTCATAAATCAATGATTTAAGGTTTAAAAGTTTTTTAAGTTTTAATATCACGCCAATAAAATATAAAAATAATATTATAATTAAATTAATCTACAATAATTAAAATACATCTTATATAAAGATTCATAGGGTCTTCTCGTCTTTTAAATTTATTTTAGCTTTTTGACTAAAAAATAAAATTCTATTATGCTACCTTTGCACAGTTAATATACTGCGGCTATTTAAAAAAAATTCAGTGGGCAGGTCAGACTTTAAATTAATTTCTAAAAGACATGTTTTTGTTGAACAGGCGAACATTATTTTTGCCGAATTCTTTACATAAACTTTTCATTTTTAAATATATTATTACAAAAAAATATACTAATTATGTCATTATTTCTTCATTTTTTATATTTTTTATAAATTAAAAAAAATTATTTATAACAAACTTAATAAAAATCGATACTTCTAAACATATTAAATTTTAAAGATTATTTAATATTTATAAAAATTTATTTTATAGCTCATCCCATAAGATATTAATCGTCAAAAATTACTTAATTTATAAAATAAATAAGTATTAATATATACAATTAATAATTTAAATAATTAAAAATAGTACAAAAATTATTATAAACATATAAAATAAATATTTTTCATTAATTTAATTCAAATTCTTTTTTTTAAAAAAAAAATATATTTATGTACATATATATTTATAAAATTAATAAGTATTAATATATAAAATTAATCATATAAATAATTAAAAATAGTACAAAATAAATTATTATAAACATATAAAATAAATATTTTTCATTAATTTAATTAAAATTTTTTTTATGTATAATCTATATATTAAATACTTTAATATTAATTATAAATTATTTAATATTTCTAAAAAAAAATTTATATAAATAATAGCTTATATTACAGATATCAAAAATCTATATTCTAATAGATTAATAAATATATAAATATATATATTATATTTAAATATCATATATGTATGTATATAATTATATGTATATATAATAATAAATATAAATTATTCATAAAAATTTTAAATTAAATTTAAAAAATATATTATTCAGTATATCATTTTTAAATTTAATTTAAAATTTATTAAATTATTATGTATATAAATAATTTAATAGTAAATAACTATTTAAAACAATTAAATTTTAAATATTTGTGTACTAAATTTAATTATTTAAAATTTAATTTATTAATGGTAAAATATTTATTATTAATTTAATTTTAAATTTATAAGTAATGAAATGCCTGCTAAAAGGATTTTCTTGATTGAAAAAGTAATGTAATTACTATTTACATTCATTATATTTAATAGAATTAAACTATTTCTAAAAGTATCAAAAACTTTTGTGCATCTTACATCAAAATATATTAAAAAGATAAGCTAATTAAGCTACTGGCCTCATACCCCACTCATAAAGGTTTTAATCCTTTTCTTTTTAATTTTTAATAATTCATCAAAAATTTTATTTTTTTGCATTCTAATAATAAGAACTATAATTACTATTTCAGCTAATTCCTGATTAGGCACTTTATTATTAGGCTTCTTTAAAATACTTTTTAACTCAAGCTTTAGCTTCATCAATTTTATTATTTTCAACTATTTTATTTATATATAATAATAATTTTATATTCTATAATGAAAATAATAGCATTAATTTAATAATTTTATCCTCTTTATTATTAAAAAGAGGAACATCTCCTTTTCATTTTTGATTTCCTAATGTAATAGAAGGAATAAATTAAATAAATGCTTTCATTTTAATAACTTGACAAAAGATTGGACCTTTAGTATTAATTTCTTATTTAATTATTAAACCGTTATTACTTTTGTGAATCATTTTATCATTTATCGTAGATTCATTACGAAAATTAATAAGATTTTCATCTATTAATCATTTAGGATGAATATTAATTAGTACATATTCTAATGAAACTTTATGAATTACTTATTTTTTATTTTATAGATTTATATAATTTAATATAATTTTTTTATCTAATATATTTCAATTATATCATATTAATCAATTATTTTCATTATTTTTATATGATAAGACTTTAAAATGTTCACTATTTTTAAATTTATTGTCATTAGGAGGCTTACCACCATTTATAGGATTTATCCCAAAATGATTAACTATTCAATATTTAACATTTAATATTCAATTATTTATATTGACAGTTAAAATTTTAATAACATTAATTACACTATTTTTTTATTTACGATTATGTTATACAGCTTGTATACTTAGTCATTTTGAAAATAATTGAAATTTTAATATTTACTGAAATGATTTTTCAATAAATATTTATCTTTTATTTTCATATACTTCTACTTTTGGATTATTCATTATTAGATTTATTTATTATTTAATGTAAGATTTTAAGTTAAATAAACTAATAGCCGTCAAAGCTATAAATATAAGAATAATCTTTTAAGTCTTAATAATTTATTTTATAATATTCCTTTAGAATTGCAATCTAATGTCTTTATTGACTATACAACTTTTGTTTAAAAAGAAACTATTTCTTATAAATAGATTTACAATCTACGCCTAAACTTCAGCCATTTAATCGCAACAATGATTATTTTCAACTAATCATAAGGATATTGGAACATTATATTTTGTATTTGGAACATGAGCCGGTATAGTAGGAACTTCATTAAGAATTTTAATTCGAGCTGAATTAGGACACCCTGGAGCATTAATTGGTGATGACCAAATTTATAATGTTATTGTAACAGCCCATGCATTTGTAATAATTTTCTTTATTTTTTCTATACTTGGAGCTCCTGATATAGCATTTACTCGAATAAATAATATACGTTTTTGATTACTACCACCTTCTTTAACTTTATTATTAGTAAGAAGTATAGTAGAAAATGGAGCTTTAGCAGGATGAACAGTTTATCCTCCTTTATAAACAAATATTGCTCATGGAGGTGCCTCAGCAATTTTTTCATTACATTTATCTGGGATATCTTCAATTTTAGGGCTGTAAATTTTATTACAACAGTTATTAATATACGATCAAATGCAATTACTTATGATCATATACCTTTATTCGTTTGATATGTTGCTATTACAGCATTATTACCTCTTCTTTCATTCCCAGTTCTAGCCGGAGCAATTACAATATTATTAACTGATCGAAATATAAGTACATCATTTTTTGATAGAGCAGGAGGAGGAGATCCAATTTTATATCAACATTTATTCTGATTTTTTGGACACCCTGAAGTTTATATTTTAGTTTTACCTGGATTTGGAATCATTTCTCATATTATTAGTCAAGAATGCGGAAAAAAGGAAACATTTGGTTCTTTAGGTATAATTTATGCGATACTAGCTATTGGACTATTAGGATTCATTGTATGAGCCCATCATATATTTACTGTTGGTATGAATGTTGATACTCGAGCATATTTCACATCAGCAACAATAATTATTGCTATTCCTACTGGAATTAAATTTTTTATTTGACTAGCAACTTTACATGGAACACAACTAGTATATTCTCCCGCTATTATTTGAGCATTAGGATTTGTATTCTTATTTACAGTTGGTGGATTAACAGGAGGTATTTAATCAATTGATCAATTGATATTATTTTGCATGATACATACTATATAGTTGTTCATTTTCATTATGTTTTATCTATAGGAGCTGTATTTGCAATTATAGCAGGATTTGCTCATTGATACTCTTTATTTACAGGATTAACATTAAACAATAAATGGTTAAAAACTCAATTTTTAATTACATTTATTGGAGTAAATTTAACATTTTTCCCTGAACATTTTTTAGGACTAGCCGGTATACCTCGTCGATATTCTGATTATCCAGATGCAAATACAGCATGAAATATTGTATCAACTATTGGTTCAACAATTTCACTAGTAAGAATTATTTTCTTTATAATTATTATTTGCAAAAGTATAATTAAACAACGACAAGTAATCTATCCTATACAATTCAATTCATCAATTGAATGGTATCAAAATATTCCACCAGCAGAACATAGCTATTCAGAATTACCATTATTGTCAAATTTCTAATATGGCAGATTATTGCCATGAATTTAAGCTCCATAAATAAAGTATTTTACTTTTATTAGAATAATGTCAACATGAGCAAATTTAGGATTACAAGATAGAGCTTCTCCACTTATAGACAATTAACATTTTTTCATGATCATGCTATAGTAATTATATTAATTTTAATTATAATTACTGTAATAGTATGTTACATAATAATTATACTATTTTTTAATAATTATAGAAATCGTTATTTACTTCATGGACAAACTATTGAAGTAATTTGAACAATTTCACCTGCATTTATTTTATTATTTATTGCATTTCCATCTCTACGACGAAGTTATGAATATTCAGACTTTTTAAATATTGAATTTGATTCATATATAATTCCAACTAATGAATTAAAATCTAATAATTTCCGATTATTAGATAATCGAATTGTTTTACCTATAAATTCTCAAATTCGAATTTTAGTTACATCAGCTGATGTAATTCATTCATGAACAATTCCAGCTTTAGGGGTAAAAATTGATGGAACTTCTGGACGATTAAACCAAACTAACTTCTTAATTAATCAACCAGGATTATTTTTTGGACAATGTTCAGAAATTTGTGGTGCAAATCATAGTTTTATACCTATTGTAATTGAAAGTATTCCAATAAACTTCTTTATTAAATGAATTTCTAATATAAATTAATCATTAAATGACTGAAAGCAAGTACTGGTCTCTTAAACCATGTTATAGTAAACTAGCAATTACTTTTAATGAAAAAAAAATTAATTAATAAAAAAAAATTAAAAGAATTAAAAAGAAATTAGTTAAAATATAACATTAGTATGTCAAACTTAAATTATTAAATCTATTAATATATTTTGATTCCACAATTATTAGTTTTTATTTTATTTAATATAATAAATTATTTTATTTATTCGCCTTCAATACCAAAATCTAAGTCGTCAGATAAAATTGTTACAAAATCTATAGCTTGAAAACCATAACTATTTTATTTTCTGTATTTGACCCTTCTTCTAGTATTTTTAATTTATCATTAAATTGATTAAGAACTTTATATTGGATTATTAATAATTCCATCTATATACTGATTTATACCATCACGATATCATATTATTTGAAATAATATTTTATTAACATTACATAAAGAATTTAAAACTTTATTAGGAAATCCAAATCAAAAAGGAACAACTTTAATTTTTATTTCTTTATTTAGTACAATTTTATTTAATAATTTTATAGGATTATTTCCATATATTTTTACAAGAACAAGTCATTTAGTTTTAACATTAGCATTAGCCTTACCTTTATGATTAGCTTTTATAATTTATGGATGATTAAATCATACGCAACATATATTTGATCATTTAGTTCCACAAGGAACTCCTCCAGTTTTAATACCTTTTATAGTTTGTATTGAAACAATTAGAAATATTATTCGTCCTGGTACATTAGCAGTTCGATTAACAGCTAATATAATTGCTGGTCATTTACTTTTAACTTTATTAGGAAATACAGGACCATCTTTAGCTTATGCAATTATTTTAATTTTACTAATTACACCAATTTTATTATTAGTTCTAGAATCAGCTGTTGCTATAATTCAATCTTATGTATTTGCTGTTTTAAGAGCTTTATATTCTAGAGAAGTAATTTAATAATTTT
Source organism: Eristalis pertinax (assembly GCA_907269125.1). Classification (NCBI taxonomy): domain Eukaryota; kingdom Metazoa; phylum Arthropoda; class Insecta; order Diptera; family Syrphidae; genus Eristalis; species Eristalis pertinax. The sequence continues at coordinate 104,988,436 of OU026145.1, read as the reverse complement.
TTTAAAAAAATGTCAACACACTCAAATCATCCCTTTCATTTAGTAGATTATAACTTATGACCATTAACAAGAGCAATTGGTATCATAACAATAGTTTCAGGACTAGTAAAATGATTTCATCAATACGATAATTCATCGTTATTACTAGGACTAACAATAACAATTTTAACTGTTTATCAATGATGACGGGATGTATCACGAGAAGGTACATTTCAAGGTTTACATACACTTATAGTAACAACAGGATTACGATGAGGAATAATTTTATTTATTGTATCTGAAATTTTATTTTTGCATCTTTTTTTTAGCTTTTTTTCATAGTAGATTATCTCCTTCTATTGAGTTAGGAGCTGTTTGACCTCCAGCAGGTATTGAACCATTTAATCCTTTTCAAATTCCTCTATTAAATACAACAATTTTATTAGCTTCAGGTATTACTGTAACTTGAGCTAGTAACTGAACTAGATTAATGGAAGGTAATTTTTCTCAAACTACACAAGGATTATTTTTTACTGTTTTATTAGGAATTTATTTTTCTCTTCTACAAGGATATGAATATATTGAAGCTCTTTTTACTATTGCTGATGCAGTTTATAGATCAACTTTTTATATAGCAACTGGATTTCATGGACTTCATGTTTTAATTGGAACTCCTTTCTTACTAGTTTGTTTAATCCGACATTTAAATAATTATTTTTCAAAAAATCACCATTTTGGATTTGAAGCTGCCGCAGCCATTTTGTAGATATTGTTTGATTATTCCTTTATGTATCAATTTATTGATGAGGAGGATAATTTATTTATATAGTATAAAAGTATATATGACTTCCAATCATAAGGTTTACTAATCATAATAATATAAATAATTGTTTTTATCACTTTAATATCATTAATTATTATTTCATTATCAATTGTAGTAATAATACTTGCTACTATTTCATCTAAAACAAGATATGCTGATCGTGAAAAAAGATCACCATTTGAATGTGGATCCGATCCTTTATCTTCTTCTCGTATACCTTTTTTTCTTTAAAATTTTTTTTATTACTATTATTTTTTCAATTTTTGATGTAGAAATTGCATTAATTTTACCTATAATCTTAATTATAAACTTTTCAAATTTATTTATATGAACTTTTACTTCAATTACTTTCATCATAATTTTATTATTAGGTTTATAAAACGAATGACACGAATTAATAATAAATTTATCAAATTAGGTTTACAAAAATAATTGATGAATTAGGTTTTACAAAAATAATTGATGAATTCAATTTACCTTGAATATGATGCGATACATTGCAATTAGTTTCTTAGGTACTTTCATCCTTATTCTTTCAATAATTAATTGAAACCAAAATAGAGGTATATCACTGTTAATGATCAAAATGAATAATAATTCCAATTAAAGAAATATGAGGATCAAATAAAAGCTGATCACTTTTTGTTTTAATGGTTAAATTCCATTTATAGTTAACAAAAACCTTACATTTTCATTGTAAAAATAAAAATAAGTTTTTTATAAATAGTACTAAAAAGAGTTATTTAATTTTATTTAATATTTAAAGATTCCTATAATCTCCCTAACATCTTCAATGTTATACTCTATGACATAAGCTATTTAAATATAAAATTAAAAATAAAGATAAAATTATAATTCATAATACAAAAATTAATAAATAAATTTTTAAATTGTTATTTTGAACAATATAATTAAATTGTGAATAATTAAATAATTGATTGTATAAATTTTGTCTACCCATAAATTCTGATCATCCTTGATCAACATTTTTAACAACATTTATACCTAACTTTAATGAATGATTAGAAATATATGGTATAAATCATATAGAACCTACAAATACTCTTAAATAATAATAAAAATAAAAAATAATGAAATTTTTGATATTAAATAACCAATTAATCCTCGTCTTATACACATAAATATAGATATAAACTTTAAATAACTTGGTAAGCAAATTGTATAAGGTGTTAAAAAAATTAATCATCTTAATATTCTTTCACCAACAATTCTTATAAGTATTAAACCAAATATCCCCTATAATATAATTCAGCCTTCATCATTTAATACATTTAATGCTCTACAATTTAAATCTCCTGTTATTGAATAATAAACTAAACGTAAAGAATATCAAACAGTTAAACCTGTAGAAAAGAAAAATAAAAAATAAATAAATAAATTTACTATTTTTAAAGAAACAACTTCTAAAATTAAATCCTTAGAATAAAATCCAGCTAAAAATGGTATACCACATAAAGCTAAATTTGCAACATTAAAACAAGAAGATTTTAAAGGCATATAAATTCTGAAACCACCTATTAAACGTAAATCTTGCACATATAAATAATAAAGCTTTAAATAATGCATGAGTTAATAAGTGAAAAAAAGCTAATTCTTCATATCCTATAGACAAAATTATTATTATTAAACCTAATTGACTTAATGTTGACAAAGCAATCATTTTTTTTTAAATCAAATTCAAAATTAGCTCCTAATCCAGATATAAATATTGTCAACCCAGCTAATAAAAGTAATAATTGGGATATAAATGAATTAACTAATAATAAATTAAAACGAATTAATAAATAAATTCCTGCAGTTACTAAAGTTGAAGAATGAACTAATGCAGAAACTGGAGTAGGAGCTGCTATTGCAGCTGGTAATCAATAACTAAAAGGAATTTGAGCTCTTTTAGTTATAACTGCTAACGTAACTAAACCTCCGACTAATATTATTTCTATATCATTTTTTATAAATTCTAAATAAAAAATATAATTTCAACCTCCATAATTTAATATTCAAACAATTGCTATTAATAAAGCTACATCTCCAATAGGATTTAATAAAGCTGTTAACATCCCAGCATTAAAAGATTTTACATTTTGAAAATAAATAACTAAACAATAAGAAACTAATCCTAACCCATCTCAACCTAATAAAATTCTAATTAAATTAGGTCTAATAATTAATATTATTATTGAAAAAATAAATAATAAAACTAATATAATAAATCGATTAATATTTAAATCTGAACTTGTATATTCTTTTCTATAATAAATTACTAAAGAAGAAATAAATAAAACAAATGATATAAATTAAACTTATTCAGTCAAATAAAAAAGTTATAACAATACTTATAGAACTTAATAAAACAACTTCTCATTCTAAAAAGAAATTAGCTGATTTAAAATAAGATAAAAAGAACATAACAATAATCTAATACTTGTACAAAAAATTAATGTAAAATTAATAACGCAAATTGATAAATATTTCACAAATGAATAAATTCATATCATCGACACCACAAATCAATATTTAAATTAAACTATTTAAATTTTATAATCATAATAAACTTATTTCAGATTTTAATGCTAATAAATTTAAAGGAAATCAATGTAAAAATAATAGTAAATATTCACGATTTAAGCCACCACTAAATGAATAAATCCCAGAATATAATTTACCATGTTGACTATAAGCATACAAATATAAAGTATAAGCAGCTCTAAAAAAAGATAAAAAAATTAATATCAGTATTGTTAATCAAGATCAACTCACAATTCTAATAATAAATTCAAAGTTTGCGGAGCAGCTATATAAGCTGAACATAATAAAAATCATCATAATGTTATTGAAGGTATAAAATTTAATAATCTCTTATTAACTAATAATCTTCGTCTTCCTAAACGTTCATAACTAATATTGGCTAAACAAAATAAACCAGAAGAACACAATCTATGAGCAATTATTTAAGTATATGAACCAGAAATTCCTCAATAAGTTATTGTTGTTAATCCTCTTAATACAATTCTTATATGAGCAACTGACGAATAAGCAATTAAAGATTTTAAATCTGTTTGAAATTAAACTTACTAACACTCCTCCTACTAAACTAATTCTAATAAATCAATAGTTATATTTAATTCCTACAGCTTGTAAAAACGAAAACACTCGTAATAACCCATAAACTCCTAATTTTAACATAATTCCTGCTAAAATGTGTAATCCAGAAGCTGGAGCTTCAACATGAGCTTTTGGTAGTCACAAATGAACTAAAAATATTGGTATTTTAACTAAAAATGGTAAAATTCAAAATAAATATATAACTAAATAACTAAAATTATAATTATTTATTAAACAAAAATGTATAGTATTTAAATTATTGTATAAATAAAAAACAATAATTAATATAAGTAAAGAAACTAATAACGTATAAAATAATAAATATATACCTGCTTGTAATCGTTCAGGCTGATAAGCTTACCCCAAAATTAAAAATAATGTAGGCTTCTTTCAAAAAATAAATAAAATATAAATAAATTTATACTTATAAAAGTTAAAACTAATAATAATAATAAAAATATAATATTTAATAAAAATAATTTTTTATAATTATTAAATTATTAATATTAATGTACAAATTCAAAAACTTAATAACACCATTCCATAAGAAAGTAAGTCTATTCCTAAAAAATAAGAAATTCCCACTCAATAATTTCTAAAATAATTAAAATAACTATAATAATAAATAATATATTTTGAACCATTAAAATATATTTTTTATAAAACAAAAAGAAAATAACAATATTAATATAAATAAAATTTTTAACATTGTAAAACACTAAATGATTGAAAATAATCATTTCCATAAGTTCGAATTATTGATACTAATTATTGATACACCTAATACACCTTCACGTACTCTAAAAGTTAAAAATACTATACTCAAATAATTTTCATAATTTATTATATTTAAATAAATAAACAATATAAAAAATAACGACAGCACAATATATTCCAAACTTAAAAGTATTGACAATAAATGTTGACGATTAGAAATAAATCTAAAAACTCCTATAACTATCAAAAAAAAGGTAACCCTCAATTTATAAATATTATCATTAGTTTTAATAGTTTAACAAAAACATTGGTGTTGTAAATCAAAAATAAGAATAAATTCTTCTTAAACTTCAAGAAAAAAGAAATATCTTTATCATTAATCACCAAAATTAATATTTTAATTAAACTACTTCTTGATATTATACAATTAATATTATATAGATTTACCTTAATTTTTAGATTTATTTTTTTTCAAATAAGTCATCCCTTAAGAATAGGATTAATACTTTTAATTCAAACAATTATAGTATGCTGCATTACTGGTTTAATAACTAAAAGTTTTTGATTTTCTTATATTTTATTCTTAATTTTTGTTGGAGGAATACTAGTTTTATTTATTTATATAACATCTTTAGCCTCTTATGAAATATTTACCATATCCATAAAAATAACTTTAATTTCAATTATTAGTTTATTAATTTTCATAATTATTTCATTTTTTATAGATAAAATATTATCCTTTTTTAATTTAATAAATAATGAAATAATATCAATTACAAATATAAATCTTTATATAAGAGAAAATTCACTTCATTTAATTAAATTATATAACAATCCAAGAAATATAATTACAATTGTATTAATTAATTATCTATTAATTACAATAATTGCTTCCATTACAATTACAAAATTATTTTATGGACCAATTCGATCTATAAACTAATGAACAACAGACCGATACGTACCACTCACCCTATTTTTAAAATTATAAATAATGCACTAGTTGATTTACCATCACCTTCTAATATTTCTATATGATGAAACTTTGGTTCATTATTAGGATTATGCTTAGGAATCCAAATTTTAACAGGATTATTTTTAACAATACATTATACAGCAGATATTAATTTAGCTTTCAATAGAGTAGATCATATTTGTCGAAACGTAAATTATGGATGACTATTACGAACTTTACATGCTAATGGTGCATAATTTTTTTTTATTTGTATTTATCTACATATTGGACGAGGAATATATTATGGATCATACTTATTCACTCCTACGTGATTAAGAAGAACAATTATTTTATTCTTAGTAATAGCAACTGCATTTATAGGTTATGTTTTACCTTGAAGACAAATATCTTTTTGAGGATTACTAATTTATTATCTGCTATTCCTTATTTAGGAACAGATTTAGTTCAATGAATTTGAGGTGGATTTTCAGTAGATAATCCTACTTTATCACGATTTTTTTACTTTTCATTTCATTTTATCATTTATTGTTTTAGCAATAGTAATATTTCATTTATTTTTTCTTCATCAAACTGGATCTAATAACCCTATTGGACTAAATTAAAATCTTGATAAAATTCCCTTTCATCCTAATTTTAGTTACAAAGATATTGTAGGATTTATTATTTTATTAATACTATTAACCATATTAACATTATGAAATCCTTATTTATTAGGTGATCCAGATAATTTTATTCCTGCAAATCCTTTAGTCACACCAGTTCATATTCCACCTGAATGATATTTTTTTATTTGCTTATGCTATTTTGCGATCAATTCCTAATAAATTAGGAAGAGTAATTGCATTAGTTATATCAATTGCAATTCTAATAATTATACCATTCTATAATTTAATAAAATTTCGAGGAATTGAATTTCACCCTATTAATCAAATTTTATTTTAAAATATAGAAACTATTGTAATTTTATTAACTTAAATTGGAGCACGACCCGTTGAAGATTCATTTATTATTATTGGAGAAATTTTAACTATTTTATCTTTCTTATATTGTTTAATTAATCCATTAATTTCTAAATGATGAGATAATTTAATAAATTAGTCATAGTTAATGAGCTTGAATAAGCATATGTTTAGAAAACAATATATAGTAACTACAATTTTCTATTCACTTTACTAATATAAATTATTTAAATTAAATACATGAATAAATTTTTAAACCTAAATAAAATAATAAGTAATTTAATGAAAAAGGTAAAACCCCTTTCAAGCTAAATATATTAATTTGTCATAACGAAATGAAATAAATATTAATTTCAAATAAAATATAAAAACGAAATACATCTCCCCCTAAAAAATTAATGAAAATAATATTCTTATAAATAAAATTCTTGCATATTCAGATAAAAAAATTAAAGCAAATCCCCCTCTTCTATATGCAACATTAAACCCAGAAACTAATTAAGATTCTCCTTCAGCAAAATCAAAAATGTGTTCGATTAGTTTCAGCTAATGAAATTGTTTACCAAATAAATACTAAAGCATAAAGTATAAAAAAAATCATAAATATTTTTGATAATAATAAAGACTTAATATATATTAATTATTAAATAAAAAAATAAAAGATAATAAAATTAAAGCTAAACTAACTTCATATGAAATTGTTTGAGCTACAGATCGTAAGCTTCCTAATTATGCATAACATGAATTAGAAGATCACCCAGCAATTATAACAGTATTAAAACCTAAACTTGTACAGCATATAAAAAATAATAACCCTAAATTAAAAAAATAATAATTTAATGAAAAAAGGTATACATATTCATAATAATAAAGATAAAAATAATGAAAAAACAGGTATATGAAATATAATTAGATAGTGAAGGATAAGTTTGTTCCTTCGTAAATAATTTAACTGAATCACAAAAAGGTTGAGGAATTCCTATTCATCCAACTTTATTAGGCCCCTTACGAATTTGAATATAACCTAAAACTTTACGTTCTAATAAAGTTAAAAAAGCAACACTTACTAAAACACAAATAGTTAGTATTACATTTATAATTAAAAACAAAATAATTTCTATATAAAACAAGTACTAGTTGTAATATAAATTACATTTATAAGTTCTAAATTTATTACATTAATCTGCCAAAATAGCTTTATAAACAATTATTTATATTCTTTATGTATAAAATAAAATTATTTGCATATTTAAAATATATTATTCAATATTACATTTTTAAATTTAATTTAAAATGTATTAAATTATTATATATATATATATATTGTATATATATATATAATATATAATTAATATTAAAATATTTATATATATATATATATAATCTATATATTAATTACTTTAATATTAATTATAAATTATTTAATATTTCTAAAAAAAAAACCTGAATTTATATAAATAATAGCTTATATTACAGATATCAAAAATCTATATTCTAATAGATTAATAATTATGTAAATATATAGTATATTTAAATATCATATATGTATATATATAATTATATGTATATATAATAATAAATATATATTATTCATAAAAATTTTAAATTAAATTTAAAAAATATATTATTCAGTATATCATTTTTAAATTTAATTTAAAATTTATTAAATTATTATGTATATAAATAATTTAATAGTAAATAACTATTTAAAACAATTAAATTTTAAATATTTGTGTACTAAATTTAATTATTTAAAATTTAATTTATTAATGTTAAAATATTTATTATTAATTTAATTTTAAATTTATAAATAATGAAATGCCTGCTAAAAGGATTTTCTTGATAGGAAAAGTAATATAATTACTATTTACATTCATTATATTTAATAGAATTAAACTATTTCTAAAAGTTTCAAAAACTTTTGTGCATCATACATCAAAATATATTAAAAAGATAAGCTAATTAAGCTACTGGCCTCATACCCCACTCATAAAGGTTTTAATCCTTTTCTTTTTAATTTTTAATAATTCATCAAAAATTTTATTTTTTTGCATTCTAATAATAAGAACTATAATTACTATTTCAGCTAATTCCTGATTAGGCACATGAAGGGGTTTAGAAACTAATTTATTATCTTTTATCCCCCTAATAAATTATAATAATTTAATATCTGATGAAGCTTCTTTAAAATACTTTTTAACTCAAGCTTTAGCTTCATCAATTTTATTATTTTCAACTATTTTATTTATATATAATAATAATTTTATATTCTATAATGAAAATAATAGCATTAATTTAATAATGTTATCCTCTTTATTATTAAAAAGAGGAACATCTCCTTTTCATTTTTGATTTCCTAATGTAATAGAAGGAATAAATTAAATAAATGCTTTAATTTTAATAACTTGACAAAAAATTGGACCTTTAGTATTAATTTCTTATTTAATTATTAAACCGTTATTACTTTTGTGAATCATTTTATCAGTTATCGTAGATTCATTACGAAAATTAATAAGATTTTCATCTATTAATCATTTAGGATTATTAATTAGTACATATTCTAATGAAACTTTATGAATTACTTATTTTTTATTTTATAGATTTATATAATTTAATATAATTTTTTTATCTAATATATTTCAATTATATCATATTAATTAATTATTTTCATTATTTTTATATGATAAAACTTTAAAATGTTCACTATTTTTAAATTTATTGTCATTAGGAGGCTTACCACCATTTATAGGATTTATCCCAAAATGATTAACTATTCAATATTTAACATTTATTAATCAATTATTTATATTGACAGTTAAAATTTTAATAACATTAATTACACTATTTTTTTATTTACGATTATGTTATACAGCTTTTATACTTAATCATTTTGAAAATAATTGAAATTTTAATATTTACTGAAATAATTTTTCCAATAAATATTTATCTTTTATTTTCATTTATTTCTACTTTTGGATTATTCATTATTAGATTTAATTATTATTTAGTTTAAGATTTTAAGTTATACAAACTAATAGCCTTCAAAGCTATAAATATAAGAATAATATTTTAAGTCCTAATAATTTATTTTATATTTTTCCTTTAGAATTGCAATCTAATCTCATTATTGACTATAAAACTTTTGATTAAAAAGAAACTATTATTTTCCTTACAATAATATCCACATTATTTGAAATACTGCTCTCACCTAAAAAAAACTCTCTTTACCTTTAACAAGGAATTTCGGATTTCCTAGTACTAGGAATTTTGGAAAGACCAGGTAGTTGGGCGCCAGTTAATTATTCAAACACGACCTCTTCTTTTGGAGGCTAAACAACAAGTGAAGCTCCAAATTGCCACGTCACATATTTCAAAATGTGTATTCTTGAATGCAAGTGAGGTGACGAAAATCCATACTATTTCTCACCGCAAGAAAATTCAATCAAGCAGCATCACTCGCCATTCAGTTGGTGTATTTGATAAGCATTTGCAACACTTTGGGCAGATGTCCTGGACGTAGGATCGTGTCTCTGGTATAATTGGTTGGCTTTAGTTCTTCATTGGTTTGTATTCGATGAAAAATGTGTATATGTAGATATCGCACTACACAAGCGAAAGAAGATTTACGAAGCCTTTGACAATCAACCAAAACCAACACAAATCCCTTTAGATAATTCCAACCCAGGCTTAATGTCCCTCAAAAGTCTGCGTATGGCGTAGGAATTTGGCAGAAAATAGCTCTTATTTCTAAACCATAAGCGATAATATTTGTTTAAAGATATATTTCAATAAGACAATGCTCTAACTTTCAGATTCCAACTCATTCACGAAACAAACAAATAAAATGAAAAATAGTTGCAAAATTCGATCCATAAAAGTTTGAACACTAAGGCAAATCCTGGAGAAGACCAGCGAGTTTCAAATCCATACGCACCGCACCACCCACCTTTCCACGATTTTAAAGACAACTAGATCAGCTGGGATCTGGGCAGCCAGTCATTCTGTGTCAGCTGACAAGACAAAATCCAATCAAATACAGTTTGACAGGGAGATGAGTTAAGAGTAAATAAGAAGAAGAAAATAAAAAAAAAATAAATAAATAAATAAATAAAATCGAAATATCACCAGGCGCCCAGAACTCATATTTTCGCAGTAGGTATATGACGCTGACGTCATACATTTTTGTTTTTTTAAGTTCCGACGAGACTATGAGGGCCCCGCGCGCCTATTTTCCTGAATATTTGACAGCTACACATTAGGGCCCCGAGGGGGGGGCCCTCATAGTCTCGTCGAAATTTAAAAAAAAAACAAAAAATGTATGAGATTGGTTTCTTCTAAGTTTTTTATTTTCTTCTTCTTATTAACTCATCTCGCTGTCATCTCAAAAATGTCAATGGGGGACTGTACTTGATTGGATTTCGTCTTGTCAGCTGACACAGAAGTCATTCAAATAATTGTTTTTAAAATCGATGGAAAGTTGGTGCGTCTTCTGCAGGATTTGCCTTAGTGTGAAGATTTGGTCTAAAGTCGGAAGGGGTGCAAATCGACTTTAAACCTTCACACAAATCTTGTATGCGACGTTGGGAGCAGGTCTACAGGCCTCTGTAGTTGTTACCAGAAATAAATGAGTAAAGAGATATTCAACTTCGGCCATTTTTACCACTAGTCCACAACGGAGAAAAGTGCGGAAGGAGTAGTGGAATTCCCTTGCATTTCACACATACTTTTACAACGTTCGTGTATTTTGTAGAGAAATGGCGTCATATTCATGAATTTTGTGGGAAATTCGTGAATTTGCCCACGAACATTTACTATTATTCGGAGGGTGTTCAAAAGATGACTCATATTTTGAAGGGGGCATATATTTGTAATAGAGGTTTGCGTGAATAAAAATATAATGTCACGCTCTATTTACAGGAATACTTTGCATCAATTTAAATCTTCAGAGTTATATATAGCTGATTTATGACCTTCTCTTGGGGGACTCTGCTTCTCGTGACCGGTACTCTGAGGCGTGAAAAACTTGCAAGATAGCTGTGCGAGCAGCTAAAGAGCAGTCTTGGAAGGAGTTCGGCTAGAAGTTCATTTTGGCGATTGAATCGCTAAAAATTGGCAAATCCGCCGGTGTGGATGAAATCCGGCCAGAAATGCTTAAGGCAATGGGTAAAGAGGGAGTTTTATGGCTCTCTCGTGTCATTAAAGTGGCCTGGGAACGCGGTGAGGCACCTGTCGATTGGCAAACTGGGGTGATTGTCCCACTTTTCAAGAAGCGGGACAAAAGAGATTGCTCCAACTACAGGGGCATATCTCTTTTAAGTATCCCCGGGAAAGTCTATGTTAGGGTGTTGAAAGCGCGTTGTAGAGCTATGATCGAGCCCAGGATGGGGTATGAACTGTGCGGCTTTCGTCCCGGCAGAAGTACAACCGACCAGCTTTTCACTCTAAGAATGGTACTTGAGAAGGCTTGGGAGTATGCCAAACCCATCTACAGTTGTTTTGTAGGTTTGGAAAAGGCATATGACCGAGTCCCTCGAGGTAAACTCTGGAGTGTCCTGCAGGGGTATGGGATTGATGGTCCTCTTCTGAGGGCCATTCAGTCTCTATAGACAAACTGTAGAGGCTGTGCTAAATCAACACCTTTCCCCGTGGGCGTTGGACTTCGCCAAGGGTGTGTCTTGTCACATCTCCTTTTCATTGCACTCTGCATTTAAGTGGAGTCCCATTGAAGCAGGTGGAGAAGTTTAAGTATCTCGGGGTCTTTTTCACGAGTGATGGAAGGAGTAATGCTGAGCTTTCATGTAGGATTGGCCTAGCTGGATCAATTTTGAAACAGCTTGGAAGCCGAGCTTGTTGCCAAAGCCAAGTTAGCGGTTTTCAACTCAGCATTTGTTCCAACCCTCACCTATGGTCATGAAATTTGGGTAATGACCGAAAGAAAAAGATCGCGAGTGCAAGCTGCTGAGATGAGATTTCTTCGTGCTGTTGTTGGAATTACTCGCCGGGATAGGGTGAGAAACACCGCAGTGCGCGAGGAACTCAACATTGAGCAGCTGCTTCTTCGAACGGAAAGCCCGAAGCGGGCGTTGAATGCGATTCCATCAGGTAGGCGACCGCTTGGCAGGCCCAGGCCCCTCGTGGTTGGACCAAGTCCAAAAACTCGCCGGATTACGCTTGGGCATAGCTCCTGATGAGTTAGAGTCGATGGCGGAGGATCGAGTTGCCTGGAGATCTCTCGTGTGTGGTTTACCCCCGCGACCCCTTTAGTGGATCATGCGGGTCAGAAGATGATGATGATGATGATATATTTGTAATAGAGGATTTGCGTGAATAAAAATATAATGCAACGCTCTATTTACGTTAGTACTTTAAAATGAGCAAGGAAGCTGTTTTTTTTAGTGATGCAAGCAAATGTTTCAGCAAATCTTTTCATTATTAGTTACCGGTACACATGTTTCATGTGAACGCCTTTCCGGTTTCCGGTATTATGCATATGCAAAAATACATGTAGTGTATTTATTAATAATTAATGTAAATAAAGGCAAAATTATTTATCCCTAGTACCTCAGACTTTAACTCGCAGAAAGCTAGTTCATTGTTCGTTTGTTTACCCCTCCTTACTGTGTTGAAAATTTAACACCGAAATTTGAAAGAGGTGCAAGTAACGAGCGAATTTTCAAATAAGAACTAGAATTCACCTCACTACTACGGTTGGGGAAGGGTATCAGCTGTTGGCAGGCTGTTAGCAAGAGCTCACACGTATTCACAGACAGGGGACGAAAGCGTATAAAGAACGCAGTCAGATGCAATCAAGGGACAAGAGAGGAAGAAGTTGAATATCCCTTTACTCATTTATTTCTGGTTGTTACAAGAGGTAGGATCGTATTTTTTGTTGATGAGGCAAATGGAGCTGATATTACAGTCATCGAACATGCTTTCGTCTTCCCAAATTCAAGATGATCTAGTACATTTTCAATAGCTTCAACAGCTTTTTAAGGCCAGGTTTCTCCAAAAAAACGTTTTTTCCTTCAAACTAATTTTATTTATTAATAGCTCCTAAAATCCTAAGATGCTGAAACACATCCCTTTTGTTGGTGGGTGACATGATAACTCAACAACGAATCATCTGAAAGCAAAAATCAAAACGGTTTTTTATTCTGTATCACATTGGCTATGGTCGGTACTACAATGAAACATTTTCACAAAATGGCGGCTTTTCTTACCCTTTTTACACTTTTAATTGTTTATATAACTTTACATAAGTTTTTCTAAATAACAATGAATATTTTTGATTGTAGTTCCAACCATAGAGAGCCATTTTGAATGCAAAATGCCGTTTGGTTCACGTTGATAAGTGCAATCATAAGAGTGTCACCCAGTGGTTGAAAAAAACGTGGTTTCGAGAAATTTACTGAATTTTACTCACATATCTATTATCTAATAATATGTGGTGGCCCGTGGCGTTGTGGGTATGTGCGTCGACTCCTACGCACTTGGACCTACCAGTCTACGTTCGATTCCTGGTACGACAAGAAATACTTTTCACGACCCCACCTCTTTCGAGTCACTGAAATGCTCAAAGAGTACAACTGTCTAGAAAAAGCTTCTCAAACTTGGCCGTTCGGAGTCGGCATAAAACTGTAGGTCCCTTCCACTCGTGATAGAATAATAGCACGCACAACACGAGTGGTTGCTGAGAAGCTAGGCCCTGGTCCTCTACGGGCTGTAGCGCCACCCATATTATATTATTATTATAGCAGATTTAGCGCGTTGAGGTAGCGTTGTCTCAGGTTCCTGATTGCCTCGTTAGGATAATTGTTGATGTCTAGAAGCTGCTTTCTGAACAGTGTCACCATGTACTGTTGTAAGGCGATGATGCGTGCTTCGTCGTAAAGCTTCTTGTTGCTGTGCTGCTTTTGTCGGTCCCTGTCGAAGGTAAGACCTGTACATATTCGCAGTATGTACTGTAGTGTCCGAGAATGTAGTGTCCGAGAATGGGAAAACTTAGCATCACAATGTGATTTTAATCCCCGAGTTGCGACAGACGAGCAGCAAATTCGCCTAAGGCATAAGTTCTACACACTGTTGGAGAAAACAAGACATAGAATCTTCAACCAATTTGTAGATGAAACCAAGTCGTCGCAATACAGGACATATTACAGCAAATTAAACCACAAGTTACAAGACAGAACATATTTCATGGCAAGTATAACAACGGATATGATAAGCAACATCTTTAAAATAAGAGGAGAACTGATAAATTAAAACTTTATACCGCATTGCCTAGAACTCCGTCTTTTGTGCAACCTTTGCAACCTTCAGGAACGAGAGGACGTATTCCACTTCATCGCTATATGTTCCATTCCTAAAGAATTCCGCTGCCACTTCTTTCTAGCACAGGTACTCTCGCTTGAAGAAGTGGTAAACATCTTAAACGGGAACCGAGGCTGGGATCTATTGTACAAGTATGCAATAAACGCACTGCGCTATAGAAAATGTATTATGGAGGAGAACTTTTAGAAACACATACTTTAAATGTTAATCTGGTAGACGGCCCTAAGCCAAACCATATAGACTAAGAAATTTTTCCATTAATTTGTTTTTGTGAAATAAATAGTCAACTAAACAAACTATTCGCAGTAATTTCCTTTCGAAAATTGCGAGCTTCTCCATGCTGGTCTTAGAAATGGTGCGATATTGTGAAGCCGTATGTCAAGATCGTCCGCATTAGCTGCTTGTAGAGTGGCTTAATAAAGTTTTCCGTGAAGTGAAGTTAATGCCAAGATACGACCTCTCTGTCAGTTGTTACTTTCGTACCGTTAGGAAGCACTATCTGTGTGTTCCGACATTTAGCTGCTGATTTGCATCCACTTCGGGATGGTCTCCTTCAAAACGCCTGCTATGAAAAATTGCGTGCTCTGCATCTTAATCTTCTACCCCGCATTCTTTACAGAAGGGTGGGCTATCCTGACCAAATCTATTGAGGTATTTTCGATAACCTCCGTCGCCCGCAAAGAACTACGTGAGATGGTAGTTGCAGTTCCCGTGAGCTCTTGATGTCCAGGCTTCTACGGTGGGTATCAGTTGATGGGTCCATCTGCCTTTGGTTGTGGTGTCCCATCTGGCTTGCCACAGTGCCCTTTCTTCTGCCATCAGGCGCCTAGTGCTAGCCTCCGAGTCATTTGCCGTTCGCCTTAGGTAGACTCTTTACATCTTGTTGGCGAGAATATCGATAGGGATCTGCTTCGTTCGAGATTGTTCGGCATCCGATGATTGTTCTTATTGCACAGAGCCTGTATGCTGACGAAAGCTTCTTTGTTGTCTCCTTGGTGGTGAGAGCTCCTGCCCATACTAGTGCAGCGTAAACAAGGATCGAGCTTACCACTCCGGCCCTCGGTAGCATTCCGGAAAGTGCTGTCTGCATCCTTGATGCTTTTTTGCTGCAGTACTCAATGTGAGTTTTGAAACTTCGACATTTTTTGATCAGATCTGGAACCAACACTTAACTTCGCGTATTCCGCAGACTTTCGGCTCGTTACTGCTCCGGTCTTGTGGTCAGCTAGCTCCAGGTTGGTAGATTCCAGCCAGTCCTTGATTCTGATGATTGCTTCGTTTGTGGCAGCTTCCACGTTGTAGATGTGTTTGCCCACCGTTCAAACTGCTATGTCTTAACCTTAACTCCTTGTGGTAGTGGCAATCGGAGCACTGCTGTGGTACTTCTAAGCAGCCAACAATAGAAGTTGAAAATACCCATCTGACAATGGCAACGCATCTGTTCATGCCACCTTTTCTTTACTACCTCCTCCAGGAGCACTTTCTTTGTAGAATCGAGCGTATCTTGAGAACGGTGCGTCTGCAGTCAGAGTGCTAAAGACCTATCCATAGAAGTTGAAAACACCCATCTGACCATGGCAACGCATCTGTTCGTGCCACCTTTTCTTTACTACCCCCTCCAGGAGCAGTTTCTTTACTCCATAGAAGTTGAAAATACCCATCTGACCATGGCAACGCATCTGTTCATGCCACCTTTTCTTTACTACCCCCTCCAGGAGCACTTTCTTTGTAGAATCGAGAGTATCTTGAGAACGGTGCGTCTGCAGTCAGAGTGCTCCATAGAAGTTGAAAATACCCATCTGACCATGGCAACGCATCTGTTCATGCCACCTTTTCTTTACTAATCCCTCCAGGAGCACTTTCTTTGTAGAATCGAGCGTATCTCGAGAACGGTGCGTCTGCAGTCAGAGTTCTAAAGACCAATCCATAGAAGTTGAAAACACCCATCTGACCATGGCAACGCATCTGTTCATGCCACCTTTTCTTTACGACCCTCTCCAATAGCAGTTTCTTTGTAGAATCGAGCATATCCAAAAAACGTCAGTCTGCAGTCAGAGTTCTAAAGACCTATCCACAGAAGTTGAAAATACCCATCTGACCATGGCAACGCATCTGTTCATGCCACCTTTTCTTTACGACCCTCTCCAATAGCAGTTTCTTTGTAGAATCGAGCATATCCAAAAAACCTCAGTCTGCAGTCAGAGTTCTAAAGACCTATCCACAGAAGTTGAAAATACCCATCTGACCATGGCAACGCATCTGTTCATGCCACCTTTTCTTTACTACCCCCTCCAGGAGCAGTTTCTTTGTAGAATTGGGAGCATCTAGAGAACAGTGCGTCTGCAGTCAGAGTTGTAAAGACCTATCCACAGAAGTTGAAAATACCCTTCTGACCATGGCAACGCATCTGTTCATGCCAGATTTTCTTTACTACCCCCTCCAGGAGCACTTTCTTTGTAGAATCGATCATATCTCGAGAACGGTGCGTCTGCAGTCAGAGTTATTAAGACCTATCCACAGAAGTTGAAAAAACCCTTCTGACCATGGTAACGCATCTGTTCATGCCACCTTTTCTTAACTACCCCCTCCAGGAGCAATTTCTTTGTAGAATCGATCATATCTCGAGAACGGTGCGTCTGCAGTCAGAGTTCTAAAGGCCTATCCATAGAAGTTGAAAATACCCATCTGACCATGGCAACGCATCTGTTCATGCCACCTTTTCTTTACTACCCCCTCCAGGAGCAGTTTCTTTGTAGAATTGGGAGCATCTAGAGAACAGTGCGTCTGCAGTCAGAGTTGTAAAGACCTATCCACAGAAGTTGAAAATACCCTTCTGACCATGGCAACGCATCTGTTCATGCCAGATTTTCTTTACTACCCCCTCCAGGAGCACAGAGTTATTAAGACCTATCCACAGAAGTTGAAAAAACCCTTCTGACCATGGTAACGCATCTGTTCATGCCACCTTTTCTTAACTACCCCCTCCAGGAGCAATTTCTTTGTAGAATCGATCATATCTCGAGAACGGTGCGTCTGCAGTCAGAGTTCTAAAGGCCTATCCATAGAAGTTGAAAATACCCATCTGACCATGGCAACGCATCTGTTCATGCCACCTTTTCTTTACTACCCCCTCCAGGAGCACTTTCTTTGTAGAATCGAGCGTATCTCGAGAACGGTGCGTCTGCAGTCAGAGTTCTAAAGACCAATCCATAGAAGTTGAAAACACCCATCTGACCATGGCAACGCATCTGTTCATGCCACCTTTTCTTTACGACCCTCTCCAATAGCAGTTTCTTTGTAGAATCGAGCATATCCAAAAAACGTCAGTCTGCAGTCAGAGTTCTAAAGATCTATCCACAGCAGTTGAAAATACCCATCTGACCATGGCAACGCATCTGTTCATGCCACCTTTTCTTTACTACCCCCTCCAGGAGCACTTTTTTTGTAGAATCGAGCGTATCTCGAGAACGGTGCGTCTGCAGTCAGAGTTCTAAAGACATATCCATAGAAGTTGAAAATACCCATCTGACCATGGCAACGCATCTGTTCATGCCACCTTTTCTTTACTACCCCCTCCAGGAGCAGTTTCTTTGTAGAATTGGGAGCATCTAGAGAACAGTGCGTCTGCAGTCAGAGTTGTAAAGACCTATCCACAGAAGTTGAAAATACCCTTCTGACCATGGCAACGCATCTGTTCATGCCAGCTTTTCTTTACTACCCTCTCCAGGAGCACTTTCTTTGTAGAATCGACCATATCTCGAGAACGGTGCGTCTGCACTCAGAGTTCTAAAGACCTATCCAAAGAATCCTTCTATTACATTAGGAAATCAAAAATGAAAAGGGGCTGATCCTCTTTTTAATGATAAAGTGGATAAAATTATTAAATTAATGCTATTATTTTCATTATGGAATATAAAATTATTATTATATATAAATAAAATAGTTGAAAATAATAAAATTGAAGAAGCTAAAGCTTGAGTTAAGCAGTATTTTAAAGAAGCTTCATTAGATATTAAATTATTATCATTTATTAGGGGGATAAAAGATAATAAATTAATTTCTAAACCCATTCAAGTGCCTAATCAGGAATTAGCTGAAATAGTAATTATAGTTCTTATTATTAGAATACAAAAAAATACAATTTTTGATGAATTATTAAAAAATTAAAAAGAAAAGGATTAAAACCTTTATGAGTGGGGTATGAACCCAGTACCTTAGCTTATCTTTTTAATATATTTTGGTGTATGATGCACAAAAGTTGTTGATATTTTTAGAAATAGTTTAATTCTATTAAATATAATGAATGTAAATAGTAATTACATTACTTATCCTATCAAGATAATCCTTTTATCAGGCAATTCATTATTTGTAAACTTATAATTAAATTAATAAAAAAATATTTTAAAATTAATAAATTAAATTTTAAATAATTAAATTTAGTATACAAATATTTAAGATTTATTTATTTTAAATATTTATTTGCCATTCAATTATTTATTAAATTATAAACGATATATTGAATAATGTATTTTTTTAAATTTATTTTAAAATTTTTATTAATAATTTATGTTTATAATAAATTTATATGTATGTATAATTTATATATACATATACAATATTTATATATAATTATATAATTATTAATCTATTAAAATGTAGATTTTTGATATCTATAATAAGCTACTATTTATATAAATTAGGATTTTTTTTTAAATATTTAATAATTTATAATTAATATTAAAGTATTTAATATATAGATTATACATAAAAAAAATTTGAATTAAATTAATGAAAAATATTTATTTTATATGTTTATAATAATTTATTTTGTACTATTTTAAGTTATTTATATTATTAATTTTATATAATAAATATTTATAAAATAAATTTTTATAAATATTAAATAATCTTTAAAATTTAATATGTTTAGAAGTATCGATTTTTATTAAGTTTGTTATAAAAATTTTTTTTTTAATAAATTTATTATATTTTAAGTTTTTATTAAAATATTTATTAAAATATAAAAAATAAAGAAATAATGATATAATTAGTATATTTTTTTGTAATAATACATTTAAAAATGAAAAGTTTATGTAAAGAATTCGGCAAAAATAATGTTCGCCTGTTTAACAAAAACATGTCTTTTAGAAATTAATTTAAAGTCTGACCAGCCCACTGAATGTTTTTTAAATAGCCGCAGTATATTAACTGTGCAAAGGTAGCATAATAGAATTTTATTTTTTGGTCAAAAAGCTAAAATAAATTTAAAAGAGGAGAAGACCCTATGAATCTTTATATAAGATGTATTTTAATTATTGTAGACTAATTTAATTATAATATTATTTTTATATTTTATTGGGGTGATATTAAAATTTAAACAACTTTTAAACTTTAAATCATTGATTTCCATTTTTAATGATTATACATTTAAGTTACCCTAGGGATAACAGCGTAATTTTTTTGGAGAGTTCATATCGATAAAAAAGATTGCGACCTCGATGTTGGATTAAGAAATAATTTTAGGTGTAGTCGTTTAAATTTAAAGTCTGTTCGACTTTTAAAATCTTACACGATCTGAGTTCAAACCGGCGTGAGCCAGGTTGGTTTCTATCTTTAATTAATTAATGTATTTTAGTCCGAAAGGATTGAATATATAAATAAATTTATTTTATACATAAAGAATATAAATAATTGTTTATAAAGCTATTTGTGGTGGCCCGTGGCGGTGTGGGTATGTGCGTCGACTCCTACCTGTCTAGGTTCGATTCCTGGTACGACAAGAAATACTTTTCACGGCCCCACCTCTTTCGAGTCACTGACAATGCTCAAAGAGTATAACTGTCCAGAAAAAGCTTCTCAAACTTGGCCGTTCGGAGTTGGCATAAAACTGTAGGTCCCTTCCACTCGTGATAGAACAATAGCACGCACAACACGAGTGGTTGCTGAGAAGCTAGGCCCTGGCCCTCTACGGACAGTAGCGCCACCCATATTATATTATTATTATAAAGCTATTTTGGCAGATTAATGTAATAAATTTAGAATTTATATATGTAATTTATATTACAAATAGTTTTTGTTTTATATATAGAGCGTTCTAAAGACCTATCAATAGAAGTTGAAAATACCCTTCTGAGCATGGCAACGCACCTGTTCGAGCCACCTTTTCTTTACTACCCCCTCCAGGAGCACTTGCTTTGTAGAATCGAGCATATCTCGAGAACGGTGCGTCTGCAGTCAGAGTTCTAAAGAATTATCCATAGAAGTTGAAAATACCCTTCTGAGCATGGCAACGCACCTGTTCGAGCCACCTTTTCTTTACTACCCCCTCCAGTAGTACTTTCTTTGTAGAATCGAGCATATCTCGAGAACGGTGCGTCTGCAGTCAGAGTTCTAAAGACCTATCCACAGAAGTTGAAAATACCCATCTGACCATGGCAACGCATCTGTTCATGCCACCTTTTCTTTACTACCCCCTCCAGTAGCACTTTCATTGTAGAATCGAGCATATCTCGAGAACGGTGCGTCTGCAGTCAGAGTTGTAAAGACCAATCCATAGAAGTTGAAAATACCCATCTGACCATGTCAACGCATCTGTTCATGCCACCTTTTCTTTACTACCCCCTCCATTAGCACTTTCATTGTAGAATCGGGCATATGTCGAGAACGGTGCGTCTGCAGTCAGAGTTCTAAAGACCTATCCAAAGAAGTTGAAAATACCCACCTGACCATGGTAACGCATCTGTTCATGCCATCTTTTCTTTACTACCCTCACCAGGAGCACTTTCCTTGTAGAATCGAGCGTATCTCGAGAACGATGCGTCTGCAGTCAGAGTTCTAAAGACCTATCCAAAGAAGTTGAAAATACCCACCTGACCATGGTAACGCATCTGTTCATGCCATCTTTTCTTTACTACCCTCACCAGGAGCACTTTCCTTGTAGAATCGAGCGTATCTCGAGAACGATGCGTCTGCAGTCAGAGTTCTAAAGACCTATCCATAGAAGTTGAAAATACCCATCTGACCATGGCAACGCATCTGTTCATGCCACCTTTTCTTTACTACCCCCTCCAGGAGCACTTTCTTTGTAAAACCGAGCGTATCTCGAGAACGGTGCGTCTGCAGTCAGATTTCTAAAGACCTATCCATAGAAGTTGAAAATACCCATCTGACCACGGCAACGCATCTGTTCATGCCACCTTTTCTTTACTACCCCCTCCAGGAGCACTTTCTTTGTAGAATCGACCATATCTCGAGAACGGTGCGTCTGCAGTCAGAGTTCTAAAGACCTATCCAAAGAAGTTGAAAATACCCACCTGACCATGGTAACGCATCTGTTCATGCCATCTTTTCTTTACTACCCTCACCAGGAGCACTTTCCTTGTAGAATCGAGCGTATCTCGAGAACGATGCGTCTGCAGTCAGAGTTCTAAAGACCTATCCATAGAAGTTGAAAATACCCATCTGACCATGGCAACGCATCTGTTCATGCCACCTTTTCTTTACTACCCCCTCCAGGAGCACTTTCTTTGTAAAACCGAGCGTATCTCGAGAACGGTGCGTCTGCAGTCAGATTTCTAAAGACCTATCCATAGAAGTTGAAAATACCCATCTGACCACGGCAACGCATCTGTTCATGCCACCTTTTCTTTACTACCCCCTCCAGGAGCACTTTCTTTGTAGAATCGACCATATCTCGAGAACGGTGCGTCTGCAGTCAGAGTTCTAAAGACCTATCCATACAAGTTGAAAATACCCATCTGACCATGGCAATACATCTGTTTATGTCACCTTTTCTTTACTACCCTCACCAGGAGCACTTTCGTTGTAGAATCGAGCGTATCTCGAGAACGGTGCGTCTGCAGTCAGAGTTCTAAAGACCTATCCAAAGAAGTTGAAAATACCCATCTGACCATGGCAACGCACCGTTCTCGAGATATGGTCGATTCTACAAAGAAAGTGCTCCTGGAGGGGGTAGTAAAGAAAAGGTGGCATGAACAGATGCGTTGCCGTGGTCAGATGGGTTTTTCCAACTTCTATAGATAGGTCTTTAGAAGTCTGACTGCAGACGCACCGTTCTCGAGATACGCTCGGTTTTACAAAGAAAGTGGTCCTGGAGGGGGTAGTAAAGAAAAGGTGGCATGAACAGATGCGTTACCATGGTCAGGTGGGTATTTTCAACTTCTTTGGATAGGTCTTTAGAACTCTGACTGCAGACGCACCGTTCTCGAGATACGCTCGATTCTACAAGGAAAGTGCTCCTGGTGAGGGTAGTAAAGAAAAGGTGGCATGAACAGATGCGTTGCCATGGTCAGATGGGTATTTTCAACTTCTATGGATAGGTCTTTAGAACTCTGACTGCAGACGCACCGTTCTCGAGATACGCTCGATTCTACAAGGAAAGTGCTCCTGGTGAGGGTAGTAAAGAAAAGGTGGCATGAACAGATGCGTTACCATGGTCAGATGAGTATTTTCAACTTTTTTGGATAGGTCTTTAGAAGTCTGACTGCAGACGCACCGTTCTCGAGACATGGTCGATTCTACAAAGAAAGTGCTCCTGGAGGGGGTAGTTAGGAAAAGGTGGCATGAACAGATGCGTTGCCATGGTCAGATGGGTATTTTCAACTTCTGTGGATAGGTCCTTAGAACTCTGACTGCAGACGCACCGTTTTCGAGATATGCTCGATTCTACAAAGAAAGTGCTCCTGTAGGGGGTAGTAAAGAAAAAGTGGCATGAACAGATGCATTGCCATGTTCAGATGGGTATTTTCAACTTGTATGGATAGGTCTTTAGCACTCTGACTGCAGACGCACCGTTCTCGAGATACGCTCGATTCTACAAGGAAAGTGCTCCTGGTGAGGGTAGTAAAGAAAAGGTGGCATGAACAGATGCGTTGCCACGGTCAGATGGACACTTTCAACTTCTATGGATAGGTCTTTAGAACTCTGACTGCAGACGCACCGTTCTCGAGATACGCTCGATTCTACAAGGAAAGTGCTCCTGGTGAGGGTAGTAAAGAAAAGGTGACATGAACAGATGTATTGCCATGGTCAGATGGGTATTTTCAACTTGTATGGATAGGTCTTTAGAACTCTGACTGCAGACGCACCGTTCTCGAGATATGGTCGATTCTACAAAGAAAGTGCTCCTGGAGGGGGTAGAAAAGAAATGGTGGCAAGAACAGATGCGTTGCCATGGTCAGATGGGTTTTTCCAACTTCTATAGATAGGTCTTTAGAACTGTGACTGCAGACGCACCGTTCTCGAGATATGGTCGATTCTACAAAGGAAGTGCTCCTGGAGGGGGTAGAAAAGAAATGGTGGCAAGAACAGATGCGTTGCCATGGTCAGATGGGTTTTTCCAACTTCTATAGATAGGTCTTTAGAAGTCTGACTGCAGACGCACCGTTCTCGAGATACGCTCGGTTTTACAAAGAAAGTGGTCCTGGAGGGGGTAGTAAAGAAAAGGTGGCATGAACAGATGCGTTACCATGGTCAGGTGGGTATCTTCAACTTCTTTGGATAGGTCTTTAGAACTCTGACTGCAGAGGCACCGTTCTCGAGATATGGTCGATTCTACAAAGAGAGTGCTCCTGGAGGGGGTAGAAAAGAAATGGTGGCAAGAACAGATGCTTTGCCATGGTCAGATGGGTATTTCCAACTTCTATAGACAGGTCTTTAGAAGTCTGACTGCAGACGCACCGTTCCCGAGAAACGCTCGGTTTTACAAAGAAAGTGCTCCTGGAGGGGGTAGAAAAGAAATGGTGGCAAGAACAGATGCGTTGCCATGGTCAGATGGGTATTTCCAACTTCTATAGATAGGTCTTTAGAAGTCTGACTGCAGACGCACCGTTCTCGAGATATGGTCGATTCTACAAAGAAAGTGCTCCTGGAGGGGGTAGAAAAGAAATGGTGGCAAGAACAGATGCGTTGCCATGGTCAGATGGGTTTTTCCAACTTCTATAGATAGGTCTTTAGAAGTCTGACTGCAGACGCACCGTTCTCGAGATACGCTCGGTTTTACAAAGAAAGTGGTCCTGGAGGGGGTAGTAAAGAAAAGGTGGCATGAACAGATGCGTTACCATGGTCAGGTGGGTATTTTCAACTTCTTTGGATAGGTCTTTAGAACTCTGACTGCAGACGCACCGTTCTCGAGATACGCTCGATTCTACAAGGAAAGTGCTCCTGGTGAGGGTAGTAAAGAAAAGGTGGCATGAACAGATGCGTTACCATGGTCAGATGGGTATTTTCAACTTCTTTGGATAGGTCTTTAGAACTCTGACTGCAGACGCACCGTTCTCGAGATATGGTCGATTCTACAAAGAAAGTGCTCCTGGAGGGGGTAGTAAAGAAAAGGTGGCATGAACAGATGCGTTGCCATGGTCAGATGGGTATTTTCAACTTCTATGGATAGGTCTTTAGAACTCTGACTGCAGACGCACCGTTCTCGAGATATGGTCGATTCTACAAAGAAAGTGCTCCTGGAGGGGTTAGAAAAAAAATGGTGGCAAGAACAGATGCGTTGCCATGGTCAGATGGGCATTTTCAACTTCTATGGATAGGTCTTTAGAACCGTGACTGCAGACGCACCGTTCTCGAGGTATGCTCGATTCTACAAAGCAAGTGCTCCTGGAGGGGGTAGTAAAGAAAAGGTGGCATGAACAGATGCGTTGCCATGGTCAGATGGATATTTTCAACTTCTATGGATAGGTCTTTAGCACTCTGACTGCAGACGCACCGTTCTCGAGATACGCTCGATTCTACAAAGAAAGTGCTCCTTTAGGGGATAGTGAAGAAAAGGTGGCATGGACAGATGCGTTGCCATAGTCAGATGGGTATTTTCAACTTCTGTGGCTAGGTCTTTAGAACTCTGACTGCCGACTGACCGTTCTCGAGATATGCTCGATTCTACAAAGAAAGTGCTCCTGCAGGGGGTACTAAATAAAAAGTGGCATGAACAGATGCGTTACCATGGTCAGAAGGGTATTTTCAACTTCTATGGATAGGTCTTTAGAACTCTGACTGCAGACGCACCGTTCTCGAGATAAGCTCGATTCTACAAAGTATGTGCTCCTGGGGGGGGGGTAGTAAAGAAAAGGTGGCATGAAAAGATGCGTTGCCATGGTTAGATGGATATTTTCAACTTCTATGGATAGGTCTTTAGCACTCTGACTGCAGACGCACCGTTCTCGAGATACGCTCGATTCTACAAAGAAAGTGCTCCTTTAGGGGATAGTGAAGAAAAGGTGGCATGAACAGATGCGTTGTCATAGTCAGATGGGTATTTTCAACTTCTGTGGCTAGGTCTTTAGAACTCTGAGTGCAGACTGACCGTTCTCGAGATATGCTCGATTCTACAAAGAAAGTGCTCCTGCAGGGGGTACTAAATAAAAGGTGGCATGAACAGATGCGTTACCATGGTCAGAAGGGTATTTTCAACTTCTATGGATAGGTCTTTAGAACTCTGACTGCAGACGCAACGTTCTCGAGATATGCTCGATTCTACAAAGCAAGTGCTCCTGGAGGGGGTAGTAAAGAAAAGGTGGCATGAGCAGATGCGTTGCCATGGTCAGATGGGTATTTTCAACTTCCATGGATATGTCTTTAGCACTCTGACTGCAGACGCACCGTTCTCGAGATACGCTCGGTTCTACAAAGCAAGTGCTCCTGGCGGGGATAGTAAAAAAAAGTTGGCATGAACAGATGCGTTGCCATGGTCAGATGGGTATTTTCAATTTCTATGGACAGGTCTTTAGAACCGTGACTGCAGACGCACCGTTCTCGAGATATGCTCGATTCTACAAAGCAAGTGCTCCTGGAGGGGGTAGTAAAGAAAAGGTGACATGAACAGATGCGTTGCCATGGTCAGATGGATATTTTCAACTTCTATGGATATGTCTTTAGCACTCTGACTGCAGACGCACCGTTCTCGAGATATGCTCGATTCTACAAAGAAACTGCTCCTGGAGGGGGTAGTAAAGAAAAGGTGGCATGAGCAGATGCGTTGCCATGGTCAGATGGGCATTTTCAACTTCTATGGACATGTCTTTAGAACCGTGACTGCAGACGCACCGTTCTCGAGATATGCTCGATTCTACAAAGCAAGTGCTCCTGGAGGGGGTAGTAAAGAAAAGGTGACATGAACAGATGCGTTGCCATGGTCAGATGGATATTTTCAACTTCTATGGATAGGTCTTTAGAAATCTGACTGCAGACGCACCGTTCTCGAGATTAGCTCGATTCTACAAAGTAAGTGCTCCTGGAGGGGGTAGTAAGGAAAAGGTGGCATGAACAGATGCGTTGCCATGGTCAGATGGGTATTTTCAACTTCTATGGATAGGTCTCTAGAACTCTGACTGCAGACGCACCGTTCTCGAGATACGCTCGATTCTACAAAGCAAGTGCTCCTGGCGGGGATAGTAAAAAAAAGTTTGCATGAACAGATGCGTTGCCATGGTCAGCTGGGTATTTTCAACTTCTATGTATAGGTCTTTAGCACTCTGACTGCAGAAGCACCGTTCGCGAGATACGCTCGTTTCTACAAAGAAACTGCTAATGGAGGGGGTAGTAAAGAAAAGGTGGCATGAACAGATGCGTTGCCATGGTCAGATCGGTATTTTCAACTTCTATGGATAGGTCTTTAGCACTCTGACTGCAGACGCACCGTTCTCGAGAGACGCTCGATTCTACAAAGAAAGTGCTCCTGGAGGGGGTAGTAAAGGAAAGATGGCATGAACAGATGCGTTGCCATGGTCAGCTGGGTTTTGTCAACTTCTATGGATAGGTCTTTAGAACTCTGACTAGAGACGCACCGTTCTCGAGATATGCTCGATTCTACAAAGCAAGTGCTCCTGGAGGAGGTAGTAAAAAGAAGGTGGCATGAACAGATGCGTTGCCATGGTCAGATGGGTATTTTCAACTTCTGTGGATATGTCTTTAGCACTCTGACTGCAGACGCACCGTTCTCGAGATACGCTCGATTCTACAAAGAAACTGCTCCTGGCGGGGGTAGTAAAGAAAAGGTGGCATGAACAGATGCGTTACCATGGTCAGAAGGGTATTTTCAACTTCTATGGATAGGTCTTTAGAACTCTGACTGCAGAAGCACCGTTCTCGAGATACGCATGTTTCTACAAAGAAACTGCTAATGGAGGGGGTAGTAAAGAAAAGGTGGCATGAACAGATGCGTTACCATGGTCAGAAGGGTATTTTCAACTTCTATGGATAGGTCTTTAGAACTCTGACTGCAGACGCAACGTTCTCGAGATATGCTTGATTCTACAAAGAAACTGCTAATGGAGGGGATAGTAAAGAAAAGGTGGCATGAACAGATGCGTTGCCATGGTCAGATGGGTATTTCCAACTTCTATGGATAGATCTTTAGAACTCTGACTGCAGACGCACCGTTCTCGAGATAAGCTCGATTCTACAAAGTATGTGCTCCAGGAGGAAGTAGTAAGAAAAATTTGGAATGAACAGATGCGTTGTCATGGTCAGATGGGTATTTTCAACTTCTATGGATAGGTCTTTAGAAATATGACTGCAGACGCACCGTGCTCGAGATTAGCTCGATTCTACAAAGTAAGTGCTCCTGGAGGGGGTAGTAAGGAAAAGGTGGCATGAACAGATGCGTTACAATGGTCAGAAGGGCATTTTCAACTTCTGTGGATAGGTCTTTAGAACTCTGACTGCAAACGCACCGTTCTCGAGATATGCTAATTCTACAAAGAAAGTGCTCCTGGAGGGGGAAAATAAAGAAAAGGTGGCATGGACTGTTGCGTTATCATGGTCAGAAGGGTATTTACAACTTCTATGGATAGGTCTTTAGAACTCTGACTGCAGACGCACCGTTCTCGAAATACGCTCGATTCTACAAAGAAAGTGCTCCTCTAGGGGGTAGTAAAGAAAAGGTAGCATGAACAGATGCGTTACCATGGTCAGATGGGAATTTTCAACTTCTATAGATAGGGCTTTAGAACCGTGACTGCAGACGCACCGTTCTTGAGATATGCTCGATTCTACAAAGCAAGTGCTCATGGAGGGGGTAGTAAAGAAAAGGCGGCATGAACAGATTCGTTGCCATGGTCAGATGGATATTTTCAACTTCTATGGATAGGGCTTTAGAACCGTGACTGCAAACGCACCGTTCTCGAAATATGCTCGATTCTACAAAGCAAGTGCTCATGGAGGGGGTAGTAAAGAAAAGGTGGCATGAACAGATGCGTTGACATGGTCAGATGGGTATTTTCAACTTTAATAGATAGGTCTTTAGCACCCTGACTGCAGACGCACCGTTCTCGAGATACGCTCGATTCTACAAAGAAAGTGCTCCTGGAGGGGGTAGTGAAGAAAAGGTGGAATGAACAGATGCGTTGCCATGGTCAAATGGGTATTTTCAACTTCTGTGGATAGGTCTTTAGCACTCTGACTGCAGACGCACCGTTCTCGAGGTATGCTCGATTGTACAAAGGAACTGCTCCTGGAGGGTTTAGTAAAGAAAAGGTGGCATTAACAGATGCGTTGCCATGGTCAGATGGGTATTTTCAACTTCTATGGATAGGTCTTTAGAACTCTGACTGCAGAAGCACCGTTCTCGAGATATGCTCGATTCTACAAAGAAACTGCTCCTGGAGGGGGTATTACAGAAAAGGTGGCATGAACAGATGCGTTACCATGGTCAGAAAGGTATTTTCAACTTCTATGGATAGGTCTTTATAACTCTGACTGCAGAAGCACCGTTCTCGAGATACGCATGCTTCTACAAAGAAACTGCTAATGGAGGGGGTAGTAAAGAAAAGGTGGCATAAACAGATGCGTTACCATGGTCAGAAGGGTATTTTCAACTTCTATGGATAGGTCTTTAGAACTCTGACTGCAGACGCAACGTTCGCGAGATATGCTCGATTCTACAAAGAAACTGCTAATGGAGGGGATAGTAAAGAAAAGGTGGCATGAACAGATGCGTTGCCATGGTCAGATGGGTATTTTCAACTTCTATGGATAGGTCTTTAGAAATATGACTGCAGACGCACCGTGCTCGAGATTAGCTCGATTCTACAAAGTAAGTGCTCCTGGAGAGGGTAGTAAGGAAAAGGTGGCCTGAATAGATGCGTTACAATGGTCAGAAGGGTATTTTCAACTTCTGTGGATAGGTCTTTAGAACTCTGACTGCAAACGCACCGTTCTCGAGATATGCTCGATTCTACAAAGAAAGTGCTCCTCGAGGGGGGTAGTAAAGAAAAGGTAGCATGAACAGATGCGTTACCATGGTCAGATGGGAATTTTCAACTTCTATAGATAGGGCTTTAGAACCGTGACTGCAGACGCATCGTTCTCGAGATATGCTCGATTCTACAAAGCAAGTGCTCATGGAGGGGGTAGTAAAGAAAAGGCGGCATGAACAGATGCGTTGCCATGGTCAGATGGATATTTTCAACTTCTATGGATAGGGCTTTAGAACCGTGACTGCAGACGCACCGTTCTCGAAATATGCTCGATTCTACAAAGCAAGTGCTCATGGAGGGGGTAGTAAAGAAAAGGTGGCATGAACAGATGCGTTGACATGGTCAGATGGGTATTTTCAACTTTAATAGATAGGTCTTTAGCACTCTGACTGCATACGCACCGTTCTCGAGATACGCTCGATTCTAAAAAGAAAGTGCTAATGGAGGGGGTAGGAAAGAAAAGGTTGCATGAACAGATGCGTTGCCATGGTCAGATATATATTTTCAACTTCTATGGATAGGTCTTTAGAAGTCTGACTGCAGACGCACCGTTTTCGAGATACGATCGATTCTACAAAGAAAGTGCTCCTGGAGGGGGTAGTAAAGAAAAGGTGGGAAGAACAGATGCGTTGCCATGGTCAGATGGGTATTTCCAACTTCTATATATAGGTCTTTAGAAGTCTGACTGCAGACGCACCGTTCTCGAAATACGCTCGGTTTTACAAAGAAAGTGCTCCTGGAGGGGGTAGTAAAGAAAAGGTGGCATGAACAGATGCGTTGCCATGGTCAGATGGGTATTTTCAACTTCTATGGATATGCCTTTAGAACTCTGACTGCAGACGCACCGTTCTCGAGATATGATCGATTCTACAAAGAAATTGCTCCTGGAGGGGGTAGTTAAGAAAAGGTGGCATGAACAGATGCGTTACCATGGTCAGATGGGTATTTGCAACTTCTTTGGATAGGTCTTTAGAACTCTGACTGCAGACGCACCGTTCTCGAGATATGGTCGATTCTACAAAGAAAGTGCTCCTGGAGGGGGTATTAAAGAAAAGGTGGGATGAACAGATGGGTTGCCATGGTCAGATGGGTATTTTCAACTTCTATGGATAGGTCTTTAGAACTCTGAGTGCAGACGCATCGTTCTCGAGATACGCTCGATTCTACAAGAAAAGTCCTCCTGGTGAGGGTAGTAAAGAAAAGGTGGCATGAACAGATGCGTTACCATGGTCAGATGGGTATTTTCAACTTCTTTGGATAGGTGTTTAGAACTCTGACTGCAGACGCACCGTTCTCGAGATATGGTCGATTCTACAAAGAAAGTGCTCCTGGAGGGGGTAGAAAAGAAATGGTGGCAAGAACAGATGCGTTGCCATGGTCAGATGGGTATTTCCAACTTCTATAGATAGGTCTTTAGAAGTCTGACTGCAGACGCACCGTTCTCGAGATATGGTCGATTCTACAAAGAAAGTGCTCCTGGAGGGGGTAGAAAAGAAATGGTGGCAAGAACAGATGCGTTGCCATGGTCACATGGGTATTTCCAACTTCTATAGATAGGTCTTTAGAAATCTGACTGCAGACGCACCGTTCTCGAAATACGCTCGGTTTTACAAAGAAAGTGCTCCTGGAGGGGGTAGTAAAGAAAAGGTGGCATGAACAGATGCGTTGCCATGGTCAGATGGTTATTTTCAACTTCTTTGGATAGGTCTTTAGAACTCTGACTGCAGACGCATCGTTCTCGAGATACGCTCGATTCTACAAGAAAAGTGCTCCTGGAGGGGGTAGTAAAGAAAAGGTCGCATGAACAGATGTGTTGCCATGGTCAGATGGTTATTTTCAACTTCTTTGGATAGGTCTTTAGAACTCTGACTGCAGACGCATCGTTCTCGAGATACGCTCGATTCTACAAGAAAAGTGCTCCTGGAGGGGGTAGTAAAGAAAAGGTCGCATGAACAGATGTGTTGCCATGGTCAGATGGGTATTTTCAATTTATATGGGTAGGTCTGTAGAACTCTGACTGCAGACGCACCGTTCTCGAGATACGCTCGGTTCTACAAAGAAAGTGCTCCTGGAGGGGGTAGTTAGGAAAAGGTGGCATGAACAGATGCGTTGCCATCGTCAGATGGGTATGTTCAACTTCTGTGGATAGGTCCTTAGAACTCTGACTGCAGACGCACCGTTCTCGAGATACGCTCGATTCTACAAAGAAAGTGCTCCTGGAGGGGGTAGAAAAGAAAAGGTAGGAAGAAGAGATGCGTTGCCATGGTCAGATGGGTATTTCCAACTTCTATAGATAGGTCTTTAGAAGTCTGACTGCAGACGTACCGTTCTCGAAATACGCTCGGTTTTACAAAGAAAGTGCTCCTGGAGGGGGTAGTAAAGAAAAGGTGGCATGAACAGATGCGTTGCCATGGTCAGATGGGTATTTTCAACTTCTATGGATAGGTCTTCAGAACTCTGACTGCAGACGCATCGTTCTCGAGATACGCTCGATTCTACAAGAAAAGTGCTCCTGGTGAGGGTAGTAAAGAAAAGGTGGCATGAACAGATGCGTTACCATGGTCAGATGGGTATTTTCAACTTCTTTGGATAGGTCTTTAGAACTCTGACTGCAGACGCACCGTTCTCGAGATATGGTCGATTCTACAAAGAAAGTGCTCCTGGAGGGAGTAGAAAAGAAATGGTGGCAAGAACAGATACGTGGCCATGGTCACATGGGTATTTCCAACTTCTATAGATAGGTCTTTAGAAGTCTGACTGCAGACGCACCGTTCTCGAAATACGCTCGGTTTTACAAAGAAAGTGCTCCTGGAGGGGGTAGTAAAGAAAAGGTGGCATGAACAGATGCGTTGCCATGGTCAGATGGGTATTTTCAACTTCCATGGATAGGTCTTTAGAACTCTGACTGCAGACGCACCGTTCTCGAGATATGGTCGATTCTACAAAGAAAATGCTCCTGGAGGGGGTAGTAAAGAAAAGGTGGCATAAACAGATGCGTTGCCATGGTCAGATGGGTATTTTCAACTTCTATGGATAGGTCTTTAGAACTCTGACTGCAGACGCATCGTTCTCGAGATACGCTCGATTCTACAAGAAAAGTGCTCCTGGAGGGGGTAGTAAAGAAAAGGTGGCATGAACAGATGTGTTGCCATGGTCAGATGGGTATTTTCAATTTCTGTGGGTAGGTTAGGAAGGGTAGTTAGGAAAAGGTGGCATGAACAGATGCGTTGCCATGGTCAGATGGGTATGTTCAACTTCTGTGGATAGGTCCTTAGAACTCTGACTGCAGACGCACCGTTCTCGAGGTATGGTCGATTCTACAAAGAAAGTGCTCCTGGAGGGGGTAGAAAAGAAATGGTGGCAAGAACAGATGCGTTGCCGTGGTCAGATGGGTATTTCCAACTTCTATAGATAGGTCTTTAGAAGTCTGACTGCAGACGCACCGTTCTCGAAATACGCTCGGTTTTACAAAGATAGTGCTCCTGGAGGGGGTAGTAAAGAAAAGGTGTCATGAACAGATGCGTTGCCATGGTCAGATGGGTATTTTCAACTTCTATGGATAGGTCTTTAGAACTCTGACTGCAGACGCATCGTTCTCGAGATACGCTCGATACTACAAGAAAAGTGCTCCTGGTGAGGGTAGTAAAGAAAGGTGGCATGAAGAGATGCGTTACCATGGTTAGATGGGTATTTTCAACTTCTATGGATAGGTCTTTAGAACTCTGACTGCAGACGCACCGTTCTCGAGATATGGTCGATTCTACAAAGAAAGTGCTCCTGGAGGGGGTAGTAAGAAAAGGTGGCATGAACAGATGTGTTGCCATGGTCAGATGGGTATTTTCAATTTCTGTGGGTAGGTCTGTAGAACTCTGACTGCAGACGCACCGTTCTCGAGATACGCTCGATTCTACAAAGAAAGTGGTCCTGGAGGGGGTAGTTAGGAAAAGGTGGCATGAACAGATGCGTTGCCATGGTCAGATGGGTATGTTCAACTTCTGTGGATAGGTCCTTAGAACTCTGACTGCAGACGCACCGTTCTCGAGATACGCTCGATTCTACAAAGAAAGTGCTCCTGGAGGGGGTAGAAAAGAAATGGTGGCAAGAACAGATGCGTTGCCATGGTCAGATGGGTATTTTCAACTTCTTTGGATAGGTCTTTAGAACTCTGACTGCAGACGCATCGTTCTCGAGATACGCTCGATTCTACAAGAAAAGTGCTCCTGGTGAGGGTAGTAAAGAAAAGGTGGCATGAACAGATGCGTAACCATGGTCAGATGGGTATTTTCAACTTCTTTGGATAGGTCTTTAGAACTCTGACTGCAGACGCACCGTTCTCGAGATATGGTCGATTCTACAAGAAAAGTGCTCCTGGTGAGGGTAGTAAAGAAAAGGTGGCATGAACAGATGCGTTGCCATGGTCAGATGGGTATGTTCAACTTCTGTGGATAGGTCCTTAGAACTCTGACTGCAGACGCACCGTTCTCGAGATACGCTCGATTCTACAAAGAAAGTGCTCCTGGGGGGGGTAGTTAGGAAAAGGTGGCATGAACAGATGCGTTGCCATGGTCAGATGGGTATTTTCAATTTCTATGGGTAGGTCTGTAGAACTCTGACTGCAGACGCACCGTTCTCGAGATACGCTCGATTCTACAAAGAAAGTGCTCCTGGAGGGGGTAGTTAGGAAAAGGTGGCATGAACAGATGCGTTGCCATGGTCAGATGGGTATGTTCAACTTCTGTGGATAGGTCCTTAGAACTCTGACCTGCAGACGCACCGTTCTCGAGATACGCTCGATTCTACAAAGAAAGTGCTCCTGGAGGGGGTAGAAAAGAAATGGTGGCAAGAACAGATGCGTTGCCATGGTCAGATGGGTATTTCCAACTTCTATAGATAGGTCTTTAGAAGTCTGACCGCAGACGTACCGTTCTCGAAATACGCTCGGTTTTACAAAGAAAGTGCTCCTGGAGGGGGTAGTAAAGAAGAGGTTGCATGAACAGATGCGTTGCCATGTCAGATGGGTATTTCAACTTCTATGGATAGGTCTTTAGAACTCTGACTGCAGACGCGTCGTTCTCGAGATACGCTCGATTCTACAAGAAAAGTGCTCCTGGTGAGGGTAGTAAAGAAAAGGTGGCATGAACAGATGCGTTACCATGGTCAGATGGGTATTTTCAACTTCTTTGGATAGGTCTTTAGAACTCTGACTGCAGACGCACCGTTCTCGAGATATGGTCGATTCTACAAGAAAAGTGCTCCTGGTGAGGGTAGTAAAGAAAAGGTGGCATGAACAGATGCGTTACCATGGTCAGATGGGTATTTTTAACTTCTTTGGATAGGTCTTTAGAACACTGACTGCGGGACGCACCGTTTCTCGAGATACGCTCGGTTTTACAAAGAAAGTGCTCCTGGAGGGGGTAGTAAAGAAAAGGTTTCATGAACAGATGCGTTGCCATGGTCAGATGGGTATTTTCAACTTCTATGGATAGGTCTTTAGAACTCTGACTGCAGACGCATCGTTCTCGAGATACGCTCGATTCTACAAAGAAAGTACTCCTGGAGGGGGTAGTTAGGAAAAAGGTGGCATGAACAGATGCGTTGCCATGGTCGGATAGGTATTTTCAACTTCTATGGATATATCTTTAGAACTCTGACTGCAGACGCATCGTTCTCGAGATGCGCCTGATTCTACAAGAAAAGTGCTCCTGGAGGGGGTAGAAAAGAAATGGTGGCAAGAACAGATGCGTTGCCATGGTCAGATGGGTATTTCCAACTTCTATAGATAGGTCTTTAGAAGTCTGACTGCAGACGCACCGTTCTCGAGATACGCTCGATTCTACAAAGAAAGTGCTCCTGGAGGGGGTAGTAAAGAAAAGGTGGCATGAACAGATGCGTTGCCATGGTCAGATGGGTATTTTCAACTTCTTTGGATAGGTCTTTAGAACTCTGACTGCAGACGCATCGTTCTCGAGATACGCTCGATTCTACAAGGAAAGTGCTCCTGGTGAGGGTAGTGAAGAAAAGGTGGCATGAACAGATGCGTTACCATGGTCAGGTGGGTATTTTCAATTTCTATGGGTAGGTCTGTAGAACTCTGACTGCAGACGCACCGTTCTCGAGATACGCTCGATTCTACAAAGAAAGTGCTCCTGGAGGGGGTAGTAAAGAAAAGGTGGCATGAACAGATGCGTTGCCATGGTCAGATGGGTATTTTCAACTTCTTTGGATAGGTCTTTAGAACTCTGACTGCGGACGCACCGTTCTCGAGATACGCTCGGTTTTACAAAGAAAGTGCTCCTGGAGGGGGTAGTAAAGAAAAGGTTTCATGAACAGATGCGTTGCCATGGTCAGATGGGTATTTTCAACTTCTATGGATAGGTCTTTAGAACTCTGACTGCAGACGCATCGTTCTCGAGATACGCTCGATTCTACAAAGAAAGTACTCCTGGAGGGGGTAGTTAGGAAAAGGTGGCATGAACAGATGCGTTGCCATGGTCGGATAGGTATTTTCAACTTCTATGGATATATCTTTAGAACTCTGACTGCAGACGCATCGTTCTCGAGATGCGCCTGATTCTACAAGAAAAGTGCTCCTGGAGGGGGTAGAAAAGAATTGGTGGCAAGAACAGATGCGTTGCCATGGTCAGATGGGTATTTCCAACTTCTATAGATAGGTCTTTAGAAGTCTGACTGCAGACGCACCGTTCTCGAGATACGCTCGGTTTTACAAAGAAAGTGCTCCTTTAGGCGGTAGTAAAGAAAAGGTGGCATGAACAGATGCGTTGCCATGGTCAGATGGGTATGTTCAACTTCTGTGGATAGGTCCTTAGAACTCTGACTGCAGACGCACCGTTCTCGAGATACGCTCGATTCTACAAAGAAAGTGCTCCTGGAGGGGGTAGAAAAGAAATGGTGGCAAGAACAGATGCGTTGCCATGGTCAGATGGGTATTTCCAACTTCTATAGATAGGTCTTTAGAAGTCTGACCGCAGACGTACCGTTCTCGAAATACGCTCGGTTTTACAAAGAAAGTGCTCCTGGAGGGGGTAGTAAAGAAGAGGTTGCATGAACAGATGCGGTGCCATGGTCAGATGGGTATTTTCAACTTCTATGGATAGGTCTTTAGAACTCTGACTGCAGACGCGTCGTTCTCGAGATACGCTCGATTCTACAAGAAAAGTGCTCCTGGTGAGGTAGTAAAGAAAAGGTGGCATGAACAGATGCGTTACCATGGTCAGATGGGTATTTTCAACTTCTTTGGATAGGTCTTTAGAACTCTGGACTGCAGACGCACGTTCTCGAGATATGGTCGATTCTACAAGAAAAGTGCTCCTGGTGAGGGTAGTAAAGAAAAGGTGGCATGAACAGATGCGTTACCATGGTCAGATGGGTATTTTCAACTTCTTTGGATAGGTCTTTAGAACTCTGACTGCGGACGCACCGTTCTCGAGATACGCTCGGTTTTACAAAGAAAGTGCTCCTGGAGGGGGTAGTAAAGAAAAGGTTTCATGAACAGATGCGTTGCCATGGTCAGATGGATATTTTCAACTTCTATGGATAGGTCTTTAGAACTCTGACTGCAGACGCATCGTTCTCGAGATACGCCTGATTCTACAAGAAAAGTGCTCCTGGAGGGGGTAGAAAAGAAATGGTGGCAAGAACAGATGCGTTGCCATGGTCAGATGGGTATTTCCAACTTCTATAGATAGGTCTTTTAGAAGTCTGACTGCAGACGCACCGTTCTCGAGATACGCTCGATTCTACAAAGAAAGTGCTCCTGGAGGGGGTACTTAGAAAAGGTGGCATGAACAGATGCGTTGTCATGGTCAGATGGGTATTTCAACTTCTTTGGATAGGTCTTAGAACTCTGACTGCAGACGCACCGTTCTCGAGATATGGTCGATTCTACAAAGAAAGTGTTCCTGGAGGGGGTAGTAAGAAAAAGGTGGCATGAACAGATGCGTTGCCATGGTCAGATGGGTATTTTCAACTTCTTTGGATAGGTCTTTAGAACTCTGACTGCAGACGCATCGTTCTCGAGATACGCTCGATTCTACAAGGAAAGTGCTCCTGGTGAGGGTAGTGAAGAAAAGGTGGCATGAACTGATGCGTTACCATGGTCAGGTGGGTATTTTCAATTTCTATGGGTAGGTCTGTAGAACTCTGACTGCAGACGCACCGTTCTCGAGATACGCTCGATTCTACAAAGAAAGTGCTCCTGGAGGGGGTACTTAGGAAAAGGTGGCATGAACAGATGCGTTGCCATGGACAGATGGGTATTTTCAACTTCTTTGGATAGGTCTTTAGAACTCTGACTGCAGACGCACCGTTCTCGAGATACGCTCGGTTTTACAAAGAAAGTGCTCCTTTAGGGGGTAGTAAAGAAAAGGTGGCATGAACAGATGCGTTGCCATGAACAGATGGGTATTTTCAATTTCTATGGGTAGGTCTGTAGAACTCTGACTGCAGACGCACCGCTCGCGAGATACGCTCGATTCTACAAAGAAAGTGCTCCTGGAGGGGGGTAGAAAAGAAATGGTGGCAAGAACAGATGCGTTGCCATGGTCAGATGGGTATTTCCAACTTCTATAGATAGGTCTTTAGAAGTCTGACTGCAGACGCACCGTTCTCGAGATACGCTCGGTTTTACAAAGAAAGTGCTCCTGGAGGGGGTAGTAAAGAAAAGGTGGCATGAACAGATGCGTTGCCATGGACAGATGGGTATGTTCAACTTCTGTGGATAGGTCCTTAGAACTCTGACTGCAGACGCACAGTTCTCGAGATACGCTCGATTCTACAAAGAAAGTGCTCCTGGAGGGGGTAGTTAGGAAAAGGTGGCATGAACAGATGCGTTGCCATGGTCAGATGGGTATTTTCAACTTCTGTGGATAGGTCCTTAGAACTCTGACTGCAGACGACCGTTCTCGAGATATGGTCGATTCTACAAAGAAAGTGC
The DNA here is from genome assembly GCA_907269125.1 of Eristalis pertinax. Classification (NCBI taxonomy): domain Eukaryota; kingdom Metazoa; phylum Arthropoda; class Insecta; order Diptera; family Syrphidae; genus Eristalis; species Eristalis pertinax. Next base: position 104,949,354 of record OU026145.1, on the reverse strand, counting down.
TCCTGGTGAGGGTAGTAAAGAAAAGGTGGCATGAACAGATGTGTTGCCATGGTCAGATGGGTATTTTCAATTTCTATGGATAGGTCTTTAGAACTCTGACTGCAGACGCATCGTTCTCGAGATACGCTCGATTCTACAAGGAAAGTGCTCCTGGTGAGGGTAGTGAAGAAAAGGTGGCATGAACAGATGCGTTACCATGGTCAGGTGGGTATTTTCAATTTCTATGGGTAGGTCTGTAGAACTCTGACTGCAGACGCACCGTTCTCGAGATACGCTCGATTCTACAAAGAAAGTGCTCCTGGAGGGGGTAGTTAGGAAAAGGTGGCATGAACAGATGCGTTGCCATGGTCAGATGGGTATGTTCAACTTCTGTGGATAGGTCTTTAGAACTCTGACTGCAGACGCACCGTTCTCGAGATATGGTCGATTCTACAAAGAAAGTGCTCCTGGAGGGGGTAGAAAAGAAATGGTGGCAAGAACAGATGCGTTGCCCTGGTCAGATGGGCATTTCCAACTTCTATAGATAGGTCTTTAGAAGTCTGACTGCAGACGCACCGTTCTCGAGATACGCTCGGTTTTACAAAGAAAGTGCTCCTTTAGGGGGTAGTAAAGAAAAGGTGTCATGAACAGATGCGTTGCCATGGTCAGATGGGTATGTTCAACTTCTGTGGATAGGTCCTTAGAACTCTGACTGCAGACGCATCGTTCTCGAGATACGCCTGATTCTACAAGAAAAGTGCTCCTGGAGGGGGTAGAAAAGAAATGGTGGCAAGAACAGATGCGTTGCCATGGTCAGATGGGTATTTCCAACTTCTATAGATAGGTCTTTAGAAGTCTGACTGCAGACGCACCGTTCTCGAGATACGCTCGATTCTACAAAGAAAGTGCTCCTGGAGGGGGTACTTAGGAAAAGGTGGCATGAACAGATGCGTTGTCATGGTCAGATGGGTATTTTCAACTTCTTTGGATAGGTCTTTAGAACTCTGACTGCAGACGCACCGTTCTCGAGATATGGTCGATTCTACAAAGAAAGTGTTCCTGGAGGGGGTAGTAAAGAAAAGGTGGCATGAACAGATGCGTTGCCATGGTCAGATGGGTATTTTCAACTTCTTTGGATAGGTCTTTAGAACTCTGACTGCAGACGCATCGTTCTCGAGATACGCTCGATTCTACAAGGAAAGTGCTCCTGGTGAGGGTAGTGAAGAAAAGGTGGCATGAACAGATGCGTTACCATGGTCAGGTGGGTATTTTCAATTTCTATGGGTAGGTCTGTAGAACTCTGACTGCAGACGCACCGTTCTCGAGATACGCTCGATTCTACAAAGAAAGTGCTCCTGGAGGGGGTACTTAGGAAAAGGTGGCATGAACAGATGCGTTGCCATGGACAGATGGGTATTTTCAACTTCTTTGGATAGGTCTTTAGAACTCTGACTGCAGACGCACCGTTCTCGAGATACGCTCGGTTTTACAAAGAAAGTGCTCCTTTAGGCGGTAGTAAAGAAAAGGTGGCATGAACAGATGCGTTGCCATGAACAGATGGGTATTTTCAATTTCTATGGGTAGGTCTGTAGAACTCTGACTGCAGACGCACTGTTCGCGAGATACGCTCGATTCTACAAAGAAAGTGCTCCTGGAGGGGGTAGAAAAGAAATGGTGGCAAGAACAGATGCGTTGCCATGGTCAGATGGGTATTTCCAACTTCTATAGATAGGTCTTTAGAAGTCTGACTGCAGACGCACCGTTCTCGAGATACGCTCGGTTTTACAAAGAAAGTGCTCCTGGAGGGGGTAGTAAAGAAAAGGTGGCATGAGCAGATGCGTTGCCATGGACAGATGGGTATGTTCAACTTCTGTGGATAGGTCCTTAGAACTCTGACTGCAGACGCACCGTTCTCGAGATACGCTCGATTCTACAAAGAAAGTGCTCCTGGAGGGGGTAGTTAGGAAAAGGTGGCATGAACAGATGCGTTGCCATGGTCAGATGGGTATTTTCAACTTCTGTGGATAGGTCTTTAGAACTCTGACTGCAGACGCACCGTTCTCGAGATATGGTCGATTCTACAAGGAAAGTGCTCCTGGTGAGGGTAGTAAAGAAAAGGTGGCATGAACAGATGTGTTGCCATGGTCAGATGGGTATTTTCAATTTCTATGGATAGGTCTTTAGAACTCTGACTGCAGACGCATCGTTCTCGAGATACGCTCGATTCTACAAGGAAAGTGCTCCTGGTGAGGGTAGTGAAGAAAAGGTGGCATGAACAGATGCGTTACCATGGTCAGGTGGGTATTTTCAATTTCTATGGGTAGGTCTGTAGAACTCTGACTGCAGACGCACCGTTCTCGAGATACGCTCGATTCTACAAAGAAAGTGCTCCTGGAGGGGGTACTTAGGAAAAGGTGGCATGAACAGATGCGTTGCCATGGTCAGATGGGTATGTTCAACTTCTGTGGATAGGTCTTTAGAACTCTGACTGCAGACGCACCGTTCTCGAGATATGGTCGATTCTACAAAGAAAGTGCTCCTGGAGGGGGTAGAAAAGAAATGGTGGCAAGAACAGATGCGTTGCCCTGGTCAGATGGGCATTTCCAACTTCTATAGATAGGTCTTTAGAAGTCTGACTGCAGACGCACCGTTCTCGAGATACGCTCGGTTTTACAAAGAAAGTGCTCCTTTAGGGGGTAGTAAAGAAAAGGTGTCATGAACAGATGCGTTGCCATGGTCAGATGGGTATGTTCAACTTCTGTGGATAGGTCCTTAGAACTCTGACTGCAGACGCACCGTTCTCGAGATACGCTCGATTCTACAAAGAAAGTGCTCCTGGAGGGGGTAGTTAGGAAAAGGTGGCATGAACAGATGCGTTGCCCTGGTCAGATGGGTATTTCCAACTTCTATAGATAGGTCTTTAGAAGTCTGACTGCAGACGCACCGTTCTCGAGATACGCTCGGTTTTACAAAGAAAGTGCTCCTTAAAGGGGTAGTAAAGAAAAGGTGTCATGAACAGATGCGTTGCCATGGTCAGATGGGTATGTTCAACTTCTGTGGATAGGTCCTTAGAACTCTGACTGCAGACGCACCGTTCTCGAGATACGCTCGATTCTACAAAGAAAGTGCTCCTGGAGGGGGTAGTTAGGAAAAGGTGGCATGAACAGATGTGTTGCCATGGTCAGATGGGTATTTTCAATTTCTATGGGTAGGTCTGTAGAACTCTGACTGCAGACGCACCGTTCTCGAGATACGCTCGATTCTACAAGAAAAGTGCTCCTGGTGAGGGTAGTAAAGAAAAGGTGGCATGAACAGATGCGTTGCCATGGTCAGATGGGTATGTTCAACTTCTGTGGATAGGTCCTTAGAACTCTGACTGCAGACGCACCGTTCTCGAGATACGCTCGATTCTACAAAGAAAGTGCTCCTGGAGGGGGTAGTTAGGAAAAGGTGGCATGAACAGATGTGTTGCCATGGTCAGATGGGTATTTTCAATTTCTATGGGTAGGTCTGTAGAACTCTGACTGCAGACGCACCGTTCTCGAGATACGCTCGATTCTACAAGAAAAGTGCTCCTGGTGAGGGTAGTAAAGAAAAGGTGGCATGAACAGATGCGTTGCCATGGTCAGATGGGTATTTTCAACTCCTATAGATAGGTCTTTCGAAGTCTGACTGCAGACGCACCGTTCTCGAGATACGCTCGGTTTTACAAAGAAAGTGGTCCTGGAGGGGGTAGTAAAGAAAAGGTGGCATGAACAGATGCGTTGCCATGGTCAGATGGGTATTTTCAACTTGTATGGATAGGTCTTTAGAACTCTGACTGCAGACGCACCGTTCTCGAGATACGCTCGATTCTACAAGGAAAGTGGTGAGGGTAGTAAAGAAAAGGTGGCATGAACAGATGCGTTGCCATGATCAGATGGGTATTTTCAACTTCTATGGATAGGTCTTTAGAACTCTGACTGCAAACGCATCGTTCTCGAGATACGCTCGATTCTACAAGGAAAGTGCTCCTGGTGAGGGTAGTAAAGAAAAGGTGGCATGAACAGATGCGTTGCCATGATCAGATGGGTATTTTCAACTTCTATGGATAGGTCTTTAGAACTCTGACTGCAAACGCATCGTTCTCGAGATACGCTCGATTCTACAAGGAAAGTGCTCCTGGTGAGGGTAGTAAAGAAAAGGTGGCATGAACAGATGTGTTGCCATGGTCAGATGGGTATTTTCAATTTCTATGGGTAGGTCTGTAGAACTCTGACTGCAGACGCACCGTTCTCGAGATACGCTCGATTCTACAAGAAAAGTGCTCCTGGTGAGGGTAGTAAAGAAAAGGTGGCATGAACAGATGCGTTGCCATGGTCAGATGGGTATTTTCAACTTCTGTGGATAGGTCCTTAGAACTCTGACTGCAGACGCACCGTTTTCGAGATATGCTCGATTCTACAAGGAAAGTGCTCCTGGAGGGGGTAGTAAAGAAAAGGTGGCATGAACAGATGCGTTGCCATGGTCAGATGGGTATTTTCAACTTCTATGGATAGGTCTTCAGAACTCTGACTGCAGACGCATCGTTCTCGAGATACGCTCGATTCTACAAGAAAAGTGCTGCTGGTGAGGGTAGTAAAGAAAAGGTGGCATGAACAGATGCGTTACCATGGTCAGATGGGTATTTTCAACTTCTTTGGATAGGTCTTTAGAACTCTGACTGCAGACGCACCGTTCTCGAGATATGGTCGATTCTACAAAGAAAGTGCTCCTGGTGAGGGTAGTAAAGAAAAGGTGGCATGAACAGAAGCGTTGCCATGGTCAGATGGGTATTTTCAACTTCTATGGATAGGTCTTTAGAACTCTGACTGCAGACGCACCGTTCTCGAGATACGCTCGGTTTTACAAAGAAAGTGGTCCTGGTGGGGGTAGTAAAGAAAAGGTGGCATGAACAGATGCGTTACCATGGTCAGATGGGTATTTTCAACTTCTTTGGATAGGTCTTTAGAACTCTGACTGCAGACGCACCTTTCTCGAGATACGCTCGATTCTACAAAGAAAGTGCTCCTGGGGGGGTAGTTAGGAAAAGGTGGCATGAACAGATGCGTTGCCATGGTCAGATGGGTATTTTCAACTTCTGTGGATAGGTCCTTAGAACTCTGACTGCAGACGCACCGTTTTCGAGATATGCTCGATTCTACAAGGAAAGTGCTCCTGGAGGGGGTAGTAAAGAAAAAGTGGCATGAACAGATGTGTTGCCATGGTCAGATGGGTATTTTCAACTCCTATAGATAGGTCTTTCGAAGTCTGACTGCAGACGCATCGTTCTCGAGATATGGTCGATTCTACAAAGAAAGTGCTCCTGGATTGGGTAGAAAAGAAATGGTGGCAAGATCAGACGCGTTGTCATGGTCAGATGGGTATTTCTAACTTCTATAGATAGGTCTTTAGAAGTCTGACTGCAGACGCACCGTTCTCGAGATACGCTCGGTTTTACAAAGAAAGTGGTCCTGGAGGGGGTAGTAAAGAAAAGGTGGCATGAACAGATGCGTTGCCATGGTCAGATGGGTATTTTCAACTTGTATGGATAGGTCTTTAGAACTCTGACTGCAGACGCACCGTTCTCGAGATACGCTCGATTCTACAAGGAAAGTGCTCCTGGTGAGGGTAGTAAAGAAAAGGTGGCATGAACAGATGCGTTACCATGGTCAGACGGGTATTTTCAACTTCTTTGGATAGGTCTTTAGAACTCTGACTGCAGACGCACCGTTCTCGAGATATGGTCGATTCTACAAAGAAAGTGCTCCTGGAGGGGTAGTAAAGAAAAGGTGGCATGAACAGATGCGTTGCCATTGTCAGATGGGTATTTTCAACTTCTGTGGATAGGTCCTTAGAACTCTGACTGCAGACGCACCGTTTTCGAGATATGCTCGATTCTACAAAGAAAGTGCTCCTGTAGGGGGTAGTAAAGAAAAAGTGGCATGAACAGATGCGTTGATATGGTCAGATGGGTATTTTCAACTTCTATAGATAGGTCTTTAGAAGTCTGACTGCAGACGCACCGTTCTCGAGATACGCTCGATTCTACAAAGAAAGTGCTCCTGGAGGGGGTAGTTAGGAAAAGGTGGCATGAACAGATGCGTTGCCATGGTCAGATGGGTATTTTCAACTTCTGTGGATAGGTCTTTAGAACTCTGACTGCAGACGCACCGTTCTCGAGATATGGTCGATTCTACAAGGAAAGTGCTCCTGGTGAGGGTAGTAAAGAAAAGGTGGCATGAGCAGATGTGTTGCCATGGTCAGATGGGTATTTTCAATTTCTATGGATAGGTCTTTAGAACTCTGACTGCAGACGCACCGTTCTCGAGATATGGTCGATTCTATAAAGAAAGTGCTCCTGGAGGGGGTAGAAAAGAAATGGTGGCAAGAACAGATGCGTTGTCATGGTCAGATGGGTATTTCTAACTTCTATAGATAGGTCTTTAGAAGTCTGACTGCAGACGCACCGTTCTCGAGATACGCTCGCTTTTACAAAGAAAGTGCTCCTGGAGGGGGTAGTAAAGAAAAGGTGGCATGAACAGATGCGTTGCCATGGTCAGATGGGTATTTTCAACTTCTATGGATAGGTCTTTAGAACTCTGACTGCAGACGAATCGTTCTCGAGATACGCTCGATTCTACAAGAAAAGTGCTCCTGGTGAGGGTAGTAAAGAAAAGGTGGCATCAACAGATGCGTTACCATGGTCAGATGGGTATTTTCAACTTCTTTGGATAGGTCTTTAGAACTCTGACTGCAGACGCACCGTTCTCGAGATATGGTCGATTCTACAAAGAAAGTGCTCCTGGAGGGGGTAGTTAAGAAATGGTGGCAAGAACAGATGCGTTGCCATGGTCAGATGGGTTTTTCCAACTTCTATAGATAGGTCTTTAGAAGTCTGACTGCAGACGCACCGTTCTCGAGATACGCTCGGTTTTACAAAGAAAGTGGTCCTGGAGGGGGTAGTAAAGAAAAGGTGGCATGAACAGATGCGTTACCATGGTCAGGTGGGTATTTTCAACTTCTTTGGATAGGTCTTTAGAACTCTGACTGCAGACGCACCGTTCTCGAGATACGCTCGATTCTACAAGGAAAGTGCTCCTGGTGAGGGTAGTAAAGAAAAGGTGGCATGAACAGATGCGTTGCCATGGTCAGATGGGTATCTTCAACTTCTATGGATAGGTCTTTAGAACTCTGACTGCAGACGCACCGTTCTCGAGATACGCTCGATTCTACAAGGAAAGTGCTCCTGGTGAGGGTAGTAAAGAAAAGGTGGCATGAACAGATGCGTTGCCACGGTCAGATGGACACTTTCAACTTCTATGGATAGGTCTTTAGAACTCTGACTGGCGACGCACCGTTCTCGAGATATGGTCGATTCTACAAAGAAAGTGCTCCTGGAGGGGGTAGTAAAGAAAAGGTGGCATGAACAGATGCGTTGCCATTGTCAGATGGGTATTTTCAACTTCTGTGGATAGGTCCTTAGAACTCTGACTGCAGACGCACCGTTTTCGAGATATGCTCGATTCTACAAAGAAAGTGCTCCTGTAGGGGGTAGTAAAGAAAAAGTGGCATGAACAGATGCGTTGATATGGTCAGATGGGTATTTTCAACTTCTATAGATAGGTCTTTAGAAGTCTGACTGCAGACGCACCGTTCTCGAGATATGGTCGATTCTACAAAGAAAGTGCTCCTGGGGGGGTAGTAAAGAAAAGGTGGCATGAACAGATGCGTTGCCATGGTCAGATGGGTATTTTCAACTTCTATGAATAGGTCTTTAGAACTCTGACTGCAGACGCACCGTTCTCGAGATACGCTCGATTCTACAAAGAAAGTGCTCCTGGAGGGGGTAGTTAGGAAAAGGTGGCATGAACAGATGCGTTGCCATGGTCAGATGGGTATTTTCAACTTCTGTGGATAGGTCTTTAGAACTCTGACTGCAGACGCACCGTTCTCGAGATATGGTCGATTCTACAAGGAAAGTGCTCCTGGTGAGGGTAGTAAAGAAAAGGTGGCATGAGCAGATGTGTTGCCATGGTCAGATGGGTATTTTCAATTTCTATGGATAGGTCTTTAGAACTCTGACTGCAGACTCATCGTTCTCGAGATACGCTCGATTCTACAAGGAAAGTGCTCCTGGTGAGGGTAGTAAAGAAAAGGTGGCATGAACAGATGCGTTACCATGGTCAGATGGGTATTTTCAACTTCTATGGATAGGTCTTTAGAACTCTGACTGCAGACGCACCGTTCTCGAGATACGCTCGATTCTACAAGGAAAGTGCTCCTGGTGAGGGTAGTAAAGAAAAGGTGGCATGAACAGATGCGTTACCATGGTCAGATGAGTATTTTCAACTTTTTTGGATAGGTCTTTAGAAGTCTGACTGCAGACGCACCGTTCTCGAGACATGGTCGATTCTACAAAGAAAGTGCTGCTGGAGGGGGTAGTTAGGAAAAGGTGGCATGAACAGATGCGTTGCCATGGGCAGATGGGTATTTTCAACTTCTGTGGATAGGTCCTTAGAACTCTGACTGCAGACGCACCGTTTTCGAGATATGCTCGATTCTACAAAGAAAGTGCTCCTGTAGGGGGTAGTAAAGAAAAGGTGGCATGAACAGATGCGTTGCCACGGTCAGATGGACACTTTCAACTTCTATGGATAGGTCTTTAGAACTCTGACTGCAGACGCACCGTTCTCGAGATACGCTCGATTCTACAAGGAAAGTGCTCCTGGTGAGGGTAGTAAAGAAAAGGTGACATGAACAGATGTATTGCCATGGTCAGATGGGTATTTTCGACTTGTATGGATAGGTCTTTAGAACTCTGACTGCAGACGCACCGTTCTCGAGATATGGTCGATTCTACAAAGAAAGTGCTCCTGGAGGGGGTAGAAAAGAAATGGTGGCAAGAACAGATGCGTTGCCATGGTCAGATGGGTTTTTCCAACTTCTATAGATAGGTCTTTAGAACTGTGACTGCAGACGCACCGTTCTCGAGATATGGTCGATTCTACAAAGGAAGTGCTCCTGGAGGGGGTAGAAAAGAAATGGTGGCAAGAACAGATGCGTTGCCATGGTCAGATGGGTTTTTCCAACTTCTATAGATAGGTCTTTAGAAGTCTGACTGCAGACGCACCGTTCTCGAGATACGCTCGGTTTTACAAAGAAAGTGGTCCTGGAGGGGGGTAGTAAAGAAAAGGTGGCATGAACAGATGCGTTACCATGGTCAGGTGGGTATCTTCAACTTCTTTGGATAGGTCTTTAGAACTCTGACTGCAGACGCACCGTTCTCGAGATATGGTCGATTCTACAAAGAGAGTGCTCCTGGAGGGGGTAGAAAAGAAATGGTGGCAAGAACAGATGCTTTGCCATGGTCAGATGGGTATTTCCAACTTCTATAGACAGGTCTTTAGAAGTCTGACTGCAGACGCACCGTTCCCGAGATACGCTCGGTTTTACAAAGAAAGTGCTCCTGGAGGGGGTAGTAAAGAAAAGGTGGCATGAACAGATGCGTTGCCATGGTCAGATGGGTATTTTCAACTTCTATGGATAGGTCTTTAGAACTCTGACTGCAGACGCACCGTTCTCGAGATACGCTCGATTCTACAAGGAAAGTGCTCCTGGTGAGGGTAGTAAAGAAAAGGTGGCATGAACAGATGTATTGCCATGGTCAGATGGGTATTTTCAACTTCTGTGGATAGGTCTTTAGAACTCTGACTGCAGACGCACCGTTCTCGAGATATGGTCGATTCTACAAAGAAAGTGCTCCTGGATGGGGTAGTAAAGAAAAGGTGGCATGAACAGATGCGTTGCCATGGTCAGATGGGTATTTTCAACTTCTATGGATAGGTCTTTAGAACTCTGACTGCAGACGCACCGTTCTCGAGATACGCTCGATTCTACAAGGAAAGAGGTCCTGGTGAGGGTAGTAAAGAAAAGGTGGCATGAACAGATGCGTTGCCATGGTCAGATGGGTATTTCAACTTCTATGGATAGGTCTTTAGAACTCTGACTGCAGACGCACCGTTCTCGAGATACGCTCGATTCTACAAGGAAAGTGCTCCTGGTGAGGGTAGTAAAGAAAAGGTGGCATGGACAAATGTATTGCCATGGTCAGATGGGTATTTTCAATTTCTATGGGTAGGTCTTTAGAACTCTGACTGCAGACGCACCGTTCTCGAGATATGGTCTATTCTACAAAGAAAGTGCTCCTGGGGGGGGTAGTAAAGAAAAGGTGGCATGAACAGATGCTTTGCCATGGTCAGATGGGTATTTTCAACTTCTATGGATAGGTCTTTAGAACTCTGACTGCAGACGCACCGTTCTCGAGATACGCTCGATTCTACAAGGAAAGAGCTCCTGGTGAGGGTAGTAAAGAAAAGGTGGCATGAACTGATGTGTTGCCATGGTCAGATGGGTATTTTCAACTTCTTTGGATAGGTCTTTAGAACTCTGACTGCAGACGCACCGTTCTCGAGATATGGTCGATTCTACAAAGAAAGTGCTCCTGGAGGGGTAGTAAAGAAAAGGTGGCATGAACAGATGCGTTGCCATGGTCAGATGGGTATTTTCAACTTCTATGGATAGGTCTTTAGAACTCTGACTGCAGACGCACCGTTCTCGAGATACGCTCGATTCTACAAGGAAAGAGGTCCTGGTGAGGGTAGTAAAGAAAAGGTGGCATGAACAGATGCGTTGCCATGGTCAGATGGGTATTTCAACTTCTATGGATAGGTCTTTAGAACTCTGACTGCAGACGCACCGTTCTCGAGATACGCTCGATTCTACAAGGAAAGTGCTCCTGGTGAGGGTAGTAAAGAAAAGGTGGCATGGACAAATGTATTGCCATGGTCAGATGGGTATTTTCAATTTCTATGGGTAGGTCTTTAGAACTCTGACTGCAGACGCACCGTTCTCGAGATATGGTCTATTCTACAAAGAAACTAGTCCTGGAGGGGGTAGTAAAGAAAAGGTGGCATGAACAGATGCGTTGCCATGGTCAGATGGGTATTTTCAACTTCTTTGGATAGGTCTTTAGAACTCTGACTGCAGACGCACCGTTCTCGAGATACGCTCGATTCTACAAGGAAAGTGCTCCTGGTGAGGGTAGTAAAGAAAAGGTGGCATGAACAGATGCGTTGCCATGGTCAGATGGGTATTTTCAACTTCTATGGATAGGTCCTTAGAACTCTGACTGCAGACGCACCGTTCTCGAGATACGCTCGGTTCTACAAGGAAAGTGCTCCTGGTGAGGGTAGTAAAGAAAAGGTGGCATGAACAGATGCGTTGCCATGGTCAGATGGGTATTTTCAACTTGTATGGATAGGTCTTTAGAACTCTGACTGCAGACGCACCGTTCTCGAGATGCGCTCGATTCTACAAGGAAAGTGCTCCTGGTGAGGGTAGTAAAGAAAAGGTGGCATGAACAGATGCGTTGCCATGGTCAGATGGGTATTTTCAACTTCTGTGGATAGGTCCTTAGAACTCTGACTGCAGACGCACCGTTTTCGAGATATGCTCGATTCTACAAAGAAAGTGCTCCTGTAGGGGGTAGTAAAGAAAAAGTGGCATGAACAGATGCGTTGCCATGGTCAGATGGGTATTTTCAACTTCTATAGATAGGTCTTTAGAAGTCTGACTGCAGACGCACCGTTCTCGAGATATGGTCGATTCTACAAAGAAAGTGCTCCTGGGGGGGGTAGTAAAGAAAAGGTGGCATGAACAGATGCTTTGCCATGGTCAGATGGGTATTTTCAACTTCTATGGATAGGTCTTTAGAACTCTGACTGCAGACGCACCGTTCTCGAGATACGCTCGATTCTACAAAGAAAGTGCTGCTGGAGGGGGTAGTTAGGAAAAGGTGGCATGAACAGATGCGTTGCCATGGTCAGATGGGTATTTTCAACTTCTGTGGATAGGTCTTTAGAACTCTGACTGCAGACGCACCGTTCTCGAGATATGGTCGATTCTACAAGGAAAGTGCTCCTGGTGAGGGTAGTAAAGAAATGGTGGCAAGAACAGATGCGTTGCCATGGTCAGATGGGTATTTCCAACTTCTATAGATAGGTCTTTAGAAGTCTGACTGCAGACGCACCTTTCTCGAGATACGCTCGGTTTTACAAAGAAAGTGCTCCTGGAGGGGGTAGTAAAGAAAAGGTGGCATGAACAGATGCGTTGCCATGGTCAGATGGGTATTTTCATCATCTATGGATAGGTCTTTAGAACTCTGACTGCAGACGCCCCGTTCTCGAGATATGGTCGATTCTACAAAGAAAGTGCTCCTGGAGGGGGTAGAAAAGAAATGGTGGCAAGAACAGATGCGTTGCCATGGTCAGATGGGTATTTCCAACTTCTATAGATAGGTCTTTAGAAGTCTGACTGCAGACGCACCTTTCTCGAGATACGCTCGGTTTTACAAAGAAAGTGCTCCTGGAGGGGGTAGTAAAGAAAAGGTGGCATGAACAGATGCGTTGCCATGGACAGATGGGTATGTTCAACTTCTGTGGATAGGTCTTTAGAACTCTGACTGCAAACGCATCGTTCTCGAGATACGCTTGGTTTTACAAAGAAAGTGCTCCTGGAGGGGGTAGAAAAGAAATGGTGGCAAGAACAGATGCGTTGCCATGGTCAGATGGGTATTTTCAATTTCTATGGATAGGTCTGTAGAACTCTGATTGCAGACGCACCGTTCTCGAGATACGCTCGATTCTACAAAGAAAGTGCTCCTGGAGGGGGTAGTAAGGAAAAGGTGGCATGAACAGATGCGTTGCCATGGTCAGATGGGTATTTTCAACTTCTGTGGATAGGTCCTTAGAACTCTGACTGCAGACGCACCGTTCTCGAGATATGGTCGATTCTACAAAGAAAGTGCTCTTGGAGGGGTTAGTAAAGAAAAGGTGGCATGAACAGATGCGTTGCCATGGTCAGATGGGTATTTTCAACTTCTGTGGATAGGTCCTTAGAACTCTGACTGCAGACGCACCGTTCTCGAGATATGGTCGATTCTACAAAGAAAGTGCTCCTGGAGGGGGTAGTAAAGAAAAGGTGGCATGAACAGATGCGTTGCCATGGTCAGATGGGTATTTTCAACTTCTGTGGATAGGTCCTTAGAACTCTGACTGCAGACGCACCGTTTTCGAGATATGCTCGATTCTACAAAGAAAGTGCTCCTGTAGGGGGTAGTAAAGAAAAAGTGGCATGAACAGATGCGTTGCCATGGTCAGATGGGTATTTTCAACTTCTATAGATAGGTCTTTAGAAGTCTGACTGCAGACGCACCGTTCTCGAGATATGGTCGATTCTACAAAGAAAGTGCTCCTGGGGGGGGTAGTAAAGAAAAGGTGGCATGAACAGATGCTTTGCCATGGTCAGATGGGTATTTTCAACTTCTATGGATAGGTCTTTAGAACTCTGACTGCAGACGCACCGTTCTCGAGATACGCTCGATTCTACAAAGAAAGTGCTGCTGGAGGGGGTAGTTAGGAAAAGGTGGCATGAACAGATGCGTTGCCATGGTCAGATGGGTATTTTCAACTTCTGTGGATAGGTCTTTAGAACTCTGACTGCAGACGCACCGTTCTCGAGATATGGTCGATTCTACAAGGAAAGTGCTCCTGGTGAGGGTAGTAAAGAAATGGTGGCAAGAACAGATGCGTTGCCATGGTCAGATGGGTATTTCCAACTTCTATAGATAGGTCTTTAGAAGTCTGACTGCAGACGCACCTTTCTCGAGATACGCTCGGTTTTACAAAGAAAGTGCTCCTGGAGGGGGTAGTAAAGAAAAGGTGGCATGAACAGATGCGTTGCCATGGTCAGATGGGTATTTTCATCATCTATGGATAGGTCTTTAGAACTCTGACTGCAGACGCACCGTTCTCGAGATATGGTCGATTCTACAAAGAAAGTGCTCCTGGAGGGGGTAGAAAAGAAATGGTGGCAAGAACAGATGCGTTGCCATGGTCAGATGGGTATTTCCAACTTCTATAGATAGGTCTTTAGAAGTCTGACTGCAGACGCACCTTTCTCGAGATACGCTCGGTTTTACAAAGAAAGTGCTCCTGGAGGGGGTAGTAAAGAAAAGGTGGCATGAACAGATGCGTTGCCATGGACAGATGGGTATGTTCAACTTCTGTGGATAGGTCTTTAGAACTCTGACTGCAAACGCATCGTTCTCGAGATACGCTTGGTTTTACAAAGAAAGTGCTCCTGGAGGGGGTAGAAAAGAAATGGTGGCAAGAACAGATGCGTTGCCATGGTCAGATGGGTATTTTCAATTTCTATGGATAGGTCTGTAGAACTCTGATTGCAGACGCACCGTTCTCGAGATACGCTCGATTCTACAAAGAAAGTGCTCCTGGAGGGGGTAGTAAGGAAAAGGTGGCATGAACAGATGCGTTGCCATGGTCAGATGGGTATTTTCAACTTCTGTGGATAGGTCCTTAGAACTCTGACTGCAGACGCACCGTTCTCGAGATATGGTCGATTCTACAAAGAAAGTGCTCTTGGAGGGGTTAGTAAAGAAAAGGTGGCATGAACAGATGCGTTGCCATGGTCAGATGGGTATTTTCAACTTCTGTGGATAGGTCCTTAGAACTCTGACTGCAGACGCACCGTTCTCGAGATATGGTCGATTCTACAAAGAAAGTGCTCCTGGAGGGGGTAGTAAAGAAAAGGTGGCATGAACAGATGCGTTGCCATGGTCAGATGGGTATTTTCAACTTCTATGGATAGGTCTTCAGAACTCTGACTGCAGACGCACCGTTCACGAGATATGGTCGATTCTACAAAGAAAGTGCTCCTGGAGGGGGTAGTAAAGAAAAGGTGGCATGAACAGATGCTTGCCATGGCCAGATGGGTATTTTCAACTTCTATGGGTAGGTCTTTAGAACTCTGACTGCAGACGCATCGTTCTCGAGATACGCTCGATACTACAAAGAAAGTGCTCCTGGAGGGGGTAGTAAAGAAAAGGTGGCATGAACAGATGCGTTGCCATGGTCAGATGGGTATTTTCAACTTCTATGGATAGGTCTTCAGAACTCTGACTGCAGACGCATCGTTCTCGAGATACGCTCGATTCTACAAGGAAAGTGCTCCTGGTGAGGGTAGTAAAGAAAAGGTGGCATGAACAGATGTGTTGCCATGGTCAGATGGGTATTTTCAATTTCTATGGGTAGGTCTGTAGAACTCTGACTGCAGACGCACCGTTCTCGAGATACGCTCGATTCTACAAGGAAAGTGCTCCTGGTGAGGGTAGTAAAGAAAAGGTGGCATGAACAGATGCGTTACCATGGTCGGGTGGGTATTTTCAACTTCTTTGGATAGGTCTTAAAACTCTGACTGCAGACGCACCGTTCTCGAGATATGGTCGATTCTACAAGGAAAGTGCTCCTGGTGAGGGTAGTAAAGAAAAGGTGGCATGAACAGATGCGTTGCCATGGTCAGATGGGTATTTTCAACTTCTGTGGATAGGTCCTTAGAACTCTGACTGCAGACGCACCGTTCTCGAGATATGGTCGATTTTACAAAGAAAGTGCTCCTGGAGGGGGTAGTAAAGAAAAGGTGGCATGAACAGATGCTTGCCATGGCCAGATGGGTATTTTCAACTTCTATGGGTAGGTCTTTAGAACTCTGACTGCAGACGCATCGTTCTCGAGATACGCTCGATACTACAAAGAAAGTGCTCCTGGAGGGGGTAGTAAAGAAAAGGTGGCATGAACAGATGCGTTGCCATGGTCAGATGGGTATTTTCAACTTCTATGGATAGATCTTTAGAACTCTGACTGCAGACGCATCGTTCTCGAGATACGCTCAATTCTACAAGGAAAGTGCTCCTGGTGAGGGTAGTAAAGAAAAGGTGGCATGAACAGATGCGTTGCCATGGTCAGATGGGTATTTTCAACTTCTATGGATAGGTCTTTAGAACTCTGACTGCAGACGCATCGTTCTCGAGATACGCTCGATTCTACAAGGAAAGTGCTCCTGGTGAGGGTAGTAAAGAAAAGGTGGCATGAACAGATGTGTTGCCATGGTCAGATGGGTATTTTCAATTTCTATGGGTTGGTCTGTAGAACTCTGACTGCAGACGCACCGTTCTCGAGATACGCTCGATTCTACAAGGAAAGTGCTCCTGGTGAGGGTAGTAAAGAAAAGGTGGCATGAACAGATGCGTTACCATGGTCAGGTGGGTATTTTCAACTTCTTTGGATAGGTCTTAAAACTCTGACTGCAGACGCACCGTTCTCGAAATATGGTCGATTCTACAAAGAAAGTGCTCCTGGAGGGGGTAGTTAGGAAAAGGTGGCATGAACAGATGCGTTGCCATGGTCAGATGGGTATGTTCAACTTCTGTGGATAGGTCCTTAGAACTCTGACTGCAGACGCACCGTTCTCGAGATACGCTCGATTCTACAAAGAAAGTGCTCCTGGAGGGGGTAGTAAAGAAAAGGTGGCATGAACAGATGCGTTGCCATGGTCAGATGGGTATTTTCAACTTCTAAAGATAGGTCTTTAGAACTCTGACTGCAAACGCATCGTTCTCGAGATACGCTCGATTCTACAAGGAAAGTGCTCCTGGTGAGGGTAGTAAAGAAAAGGTGGCATGAACAGATGTGTTGCCATGGTCAGATGGGTATTTTCAATTTCAATGGGTAGGTCTGTAGAACTCTGACTGCAGACGCACCGTTCTCGAGATACGCTCGATTCTACAAAGAAAGTGCTCCTGGAGGGGGTAGTAAAGAAAAGGTGGCATGAACAGATGCGTTGCCATAGTCAGATGGGTATTTTCAACTTCTATGGATAGGTCTTTAGAACTCTGACTGCAGACGCACCGTTCTCGAGATACGCTCGATTCTACATGGAAAGTGCTCCTGGTGAGGGTAGTAAAGAAAAGGTGGCATGAACAGATGCGTTGCCATGGTCAGATGGGTATTTTCAACTTGTATAGATAGGTCTGTAGAACTCTGACTGCAGACGCACCGTTCTCGAGATACGCTCGATTCTACAAAGAAACTGCTCCTGGAGGGGGTAGTAAAGAAAAGGTGGCATGAACAGATGCGTTGCCATGGTCAGATGGGTATTTTCAACTTCTATGGATAGGTCTTTAGAACTCTGACTGCAGACGCACCGTTCTCGAGATATGGTCGATTCTACAAAGAAAGTGCTCCTAGAGGGGGTAGAAAAGAAATGGTGGCAAGAACAGATGCGTTGCCGTGGTCAGATGGGTATTTTCAACTTCTTTGGATAGGTCCTTAGAACTCTGACTGCAGACGCACCGTTCTCGAGATATGGTCGATTCTACAAAGAAAGTGCTCCTAGAGGGGGTAGAAAAGAAATGGTGGCAAGAACGGATGCGTTGCCATGGTCAGATGGGTATTTCCAACTTCTATAGATAGGTCTTTAGAAGTCTGACTGCAGACGCACCGTTCTCGATATATGGTCGATTCTACAAAGCCATGGTCAGATGGGTATTTCCAACTTCTATAGATAGGTCTTTAGAAGTCTGACTGCAGACGCACCGTTCTCGAGATACGCCTGGTTTTACAAAGAAAGTGCTCCTGGAGGGGGTAGTTAGGAAAAGGTGGCATGAACAGATGCGTTGCCATGGTCAGATGGGTATTTCCAACTTCTATGGATAGGTCTTTAGAAGTCTGACTGCAGACGCACCGTTCTCGAGATACGCTCGGTTTTACAAACAAAGTGCTCCTGGAGGGGGTAGAAAAGAAATGGTGGCAAGAACAGATGCGTTGCCATGGTCAGATGGGTATTTTCAATTTCTATGGGTAGGTCTGTAGAACTCTGAATGCAGACGCACCGTTCTCGAGATATGGTCGATTCTACAAAGAAAGTGCTCCTGGAGGGGGTAGTAAAGAAAAGGTGGCATGAACAGATGCGTTGCCATGGCCAGATGGGTATTTTCAACTTCTATGGATAGGTCTTTAGAACTCTGACTGCAGACGCACCGTTCTCGCGATATGGTCGATTCTACAAGAAAAGTGCTCCTGGTGAGGGTAGTAAAGAAATGGTGGCATGAACAGATGCGTTGCCATGGTCAGATGGGTATTTCCAACTTCTATGGATAGGTCTTTAGAACTCTGACTGCAGACGCATCGTTCTCGAGATACGCTCGATTCTACAAAGAAAGTGCTCTTGGAGGGGGTAGTAAAGAAAAGGTGGCATGAACAGATGCGTTGCCATGGTCAGGTGGGTATTTTCAACTTCTTTGGATAGGTCTTAAAACTCTGACTGCAGACGCACCGTTCTCGAGATATGGTCGATTCTACAAGGAAAGTGCTCCTGGTGAGGGTAGTAAAGAAAAGGTGGCATGAACAGATGTGTTGCCATGGTCAGATGGGTATTTTCAATTGCTATGGGTAGGTCTGTAGAACTCTGACTGCAGACGCACCGTTCTCGAGATACGCTCGATTCTACGAAGAAAGTGCTCCTGGAGGGGGTAGAAAAGAAATGGTGGCATGAACAGATTTGTTGCCATGGTCAGATGGGTATTTTCAACTTCTATGGATAGGTCTTTAGAACTCTGACTGCAGACGCATCGTTCTCGAGATACGCTCGATTCTACAAGGAAAGTGCTCCTGGTGAGGGTAGTAAAGAAAAGGTGGCATGAACAGATGTGTTGACATGGTCAGATGGGTATTTTCAACTTCTATGGATAGGTCCTTAGAACTCTGACTGCAGACGCATCGTTCTCGAGATACGCTCGATTCTACAAGGAAAGTGCTCCTGGTGAGGGTAGTAAAGAAAAGGTGGCATGAACAGATGTGTTGCCATGGTCAGATGGGTATTTTCAATTTCTATGGGTAGGTCTGTAGAACTCTGACTGCAGACGCACCGTTCTCGAGATACGCTCGATTCTACAAGGAAAGTGCTCCTGGTGAGGGTAGTAAAGAAAAGGTGGCATGAACAGATGTGTTGCCATGGTCAGATGGGTATTTTCAATTTCTATGGATAGGTCTGTAGAACTCTGACTGCAGACGCACCGTTCTCGAGATACGCTCGATTCTACAAAGAAAGTGCTCCTGGAGGGGGTAGTTAGGAAAAGGTGGCATGAACAGATGCGTTGCCATGGTCAGGTGGGTATTTTCAACTTCTGTGGATAGGTCCTTAGAACTCTGACTGCAGACGCATCGTTCTCGCGATATGGTCGATTCTACAAAGAAAGTGCTCCTGGAGGGGGTAGTAAAGAAAAGGTGGCATGAACAGATGCGTTGCCATGGTCAGATGGGTATTTTCAACTTCTATGGATAGGTCTTTCGAAATATGACTGCAGACGCACCGTTGTCGAGATATGGTCGATTCTACAAAGAAAGTGCTCCTGGAGGGGGTAGAAAAGAAATGGTGGCAAGAACAGATGCGTTGCCATGGTCAGATGGGTATTTTCAACTTCTATGGATAGGTCTTTAGAACTATGACTGCAGACGCACCGTTCTCGAGATATGGTCGATTCTACAAATAAAGTGCTCCTGGAGGGGGTAGAAAAGAAATGGTGGCAAGAACAGATGCGTTGCCATGGTCAGATGGGTATTTCCAACTTCTATGGATAGGTCTTTAGAACTCTGACTGCAGACGCACCGTTCTCGAGATACGCTCGGTTTTACAAAGAAAGTGCTCCTGGAGGGGGTAGTAAAGAAAAGGTGGCATGAACAGATGCGTTGCCATGGTCAGATGGGTATTTTCAACTTCTATAGATAGGTCTTTAGAAGTCTGACTGCAGACGCACCGTTCTCGAGATACGCTCGGTTTTACAAAGAAAGTGCTCCTGGAGGGGGTAGTAAAGAAAAGGTGGCATGAACAGATGCGTTGCCATGGTCAGATGGGTATTTTCAACTTCTATGGATAGGTCTTTAGAACTCTGACTGCAGACGCATCGTTCTCGAGATACGCTCGATTCTACAAGGAAAGTGCTCCTGGTGAGGGTAGTAAAGAAAAGATGGCATGAACAGATGCGTTACCATGGTCAGGTGGGTATTTTCAACTTCTTTGGATAGGTCTTTAGAACTCTGACTGCAGACGCACCGTTCTCGAGATATGGTCGATTCTACAAAGAAAGTGCTCCTGGAGGGGGTAGTAAAGAAAAGGTGGCATGAACAGATGCGTTGCCGTGGTCAGATGGGTATTTTCAACTTCTATGGATAGGTCTTTAGAAATCTAACTGCAGACGCACCGTTCTCGAGATACGCTCGGTTTTACAAAGAAAGTGCTCCTGGAGGGGGTAGTAAAGAAAAGGTGGCATGAACAGATGCGTTGCCATGGTCAGATGGGTATTTTCAACTTCTTTGGATAGGTCTTTAGAACTCTGACTGCAGACGCACCGTTCTCGAGATATGGTCGATTCTACAAAGAAAGTGCTCCTGGAGGGGGTAGTAAAGAAAAGGTGGCATGAACAGATGAGTTACCATGGTCAGATGGGTATTTTCAACTTCTTTGGATAGGTCTTTAGAACTCTGACTGCAGACGCACCGTTCTCGAGATATGGTCGATTCTACAAAGAAAGTGCTCCTGGAGGGGGTAGTAAAGAAAAGGTGGCATGAACAGATGCGTTGCCGTGGTCAGATGGGTATTTTCAACTTCTATGGATAGGTCTTTAGAAATCTGACTGCAGACGCACCGTTCTCGAGATACGCTCGGTTTTACAAAGAAAGTGCTCCTGGAGGGGGTAGTAAAGAAAAGGTGGCATGAACAGATGCGTTGCCATGGTCAGATGGGTATTTTCAACTTCTATGGATAGGTCTTTAGAACTCTGACTGCAGACGCATCGTTCTCGAGATACGCTCGATTCTACAAGGAAAGTGCTCCTGGTGAGGGTAGTAAAGAAAAGATGGCATGAACAGATGCGTTACCATGGTCAGGTGGGTATTTTCAACTTCTTTGGATAGGTCTTTAGAACTCTGACTGCAGACGCATCGTTCTCGAGATACGCTCGATTCTACAAGGAAAGTGCTCCTGGTGAGGGTAGTAAAGAAAAGATGGCATGAACAGATGCGTTACCATGGTCAGGTGGGTATTTTCAACTTCTTTGGATAGGTCTTTAGAACTCTGACTGCAGACGCACCGTTCTCGACATATGCCCGATTCTACAATGAAAGTGCTAATGGAGGGGGTAGTAAAGAAAAGGTGGCATGAACAGATGCGTTGACATGGTCAGATGGGTATTTTCAACTTCTATGGATTGGTCTTTACAACTCTGACTGCAGACGCACCGTTCTCGAGATATGCTCGATTCTACAAAGAAAGTGCTACTGGAGGGGGTAGTAAAGAAAAGGTGGCTCGAACAGGTGCGTTGCCATGCTCAGAAGGGTATTTTCAACTTCTATTGATAGGTCTTTAGAACGCTCTATATATAAAACAAAAACTATTTGTAATATAAATTACATATATAAATTCTAAATTTATTACATTAATCTGCCAAAATAGCTTTATAATAATAATATAATATGGGTGGCGCTACTGTCCGTAGAGGGCCAGGGCCTAGCTTCTCAGCAACCACTCGTGTTGTGCGTGCTATTGTTCTATCACGAGTGGAAGGGACCTACAGTTTTATGCCAACTCCGAACGGCCAAGTTTGAGAAGCTTTTTCTGGACAGTTATACTCTTTGAGCATTGTCAGTGACTCGAAAGAGGTGGGGCCGTGAAAAGTATTTCTTGTCGTACCAGGAATCGAACCTAGACAGGTAGGAGTCGACGCACATACCCACACCGCCACGGGCCACCACAAATAGCTTTATAAACAATTATTTATATTCTTTATGTATAAAATAAATTTATTTATATATTCAATCCTTTCGGACTAAAATATATTAATTAATTAAAGATAGAACTCAGATCGTGTAAGATTTTAAAAGTCGAACAGACTTTAAATTTAAACGGCTACACCTAAAATTATTTCTTAATCCAACATCGAGGTCGCAATCTTTTTTATCGATATGAACTCTCCAAAAAAATTACGCTGTTATCCCTAGGGTAACTTAAATGTATAATCATTAAAAATGGAAATCAATGATTTAAAGTTTAAAAGTTGTTTAAATTTTAATATCACCCCAATAAAATATAAAAATAATATTATAATTAAATTAGTCTACAATAATTAAAATGCATCTTATATAAAGATTCATAGGGTCTTCTCCTCTTTTAAAAAATAAATTTCTATTATGCTACCTTTGCACAGTTAATATACTGCGGCTATTTAAAAAACATTCAGTGGGCTGGTCAGACTTTAAATTAATTTCTAAAAGACATGTTTTTGTTAAACAGGCGAACATTATTTGTGCCGAATTCTTTACATAAACTTTTCATTTTTAAATGTATTATTACAAAAAAATATACTAATTATATCATTATTTCTTTATTTTTTATATTTTAATAAATATTTTAATAAAAACTTAAAATATAATAAATTTATTAAAAAAAAATTTTTTATAACAAACTTAATAAAAATCGATACTTCTAAACATATTAAATTTTAAAGATTATTTAATATTTATAAAAATTTATTTTATAGCTTATCCCATAAGATATTAACCGTCAAAAATTACTTAATTTATAAAATATTTAAGTATTAATATATAAAATTAATAATATAAATAACTTAAAATAGTACAAAATAAATTATTATAAACATATAAAATAAATATTTTTCATTAATTTAATTCAAATTTTTTTTATGTATAATCTATATATTAAATACTTTAATATTAATTATAAATTATTAAATATTTAAAAAAAAAACCTAATTTATATAAATAGTAGCTTATTATAGATATCAAAAATCTACATTTTAATAGATTAATAATTATATAATTATATATAAATATTGTATATGTATATATAAATTATACATACATATAAATTTATTATAAACATAAATTATTAATAAAAATTTTAAAATAAATTTAAAAAAATACATTATTCAATATATCGTTTTTAAATTTAATTTAAAATTTATTAAATTATTATATATATGAATAATTGAATGGCAAATAAATATTTAAAATAAATAAATCTTAAATATTTGTATACTAAATTTAATTATTTAAAATTTAATTTATTAATTTTAAAATATTTTTTTATTAATTTAATTATAAGTTTACAAATAATGAATTGCCTGATAAAAGGATTATCTTGATAGGATAAGTAATGTAATTACTATTTACATTCATTATATTTAATAGAATTAAACTATTTCTAAAAATATCAACAACTTTTGTGCATCATACACCAAAATATATTAAAAAGATAAGCTAATTAAGGTACTGGGTTCATACCCCACTCATAAAGGTTTTAATCCTTTTCTTTTTAATTTTTTAATAATTCATCAAAAATTGTATTTTTTTGTATTCTAATAATAAGAACTATAATTACTATTTCAGCTAATTCCTGATTAGGCACTTGAATGGGTTTAGAAATTAATTTATTATCTTTTATCACCCTAATAAATGATAATAATTTAATATCTAATGAAGCTTCTTTAAAATACTGCTTAACTCAAGCTTTAGCTTCTTCAATTTTATTATTTTCAACTATTTTATTTATATATAATAATAATTTTATATTCCATAATGAAAATAATAGCATTAATTTAATAATTTTATCCACTTTATCATTAAAAAGAGGATCAGCCCCTTTTCATTTTTGATTTCCTAATGTAATAGAAGGATTCTTTGGATAGGTCTTTAGAACTCTGAGTGCAGACGCACCGTTCTCGAGATATGGTCGATTCTACAAAGAAAGTGCTCCTGGAGGGGGTAGTAAAGAAAAGGTGGCATGAACAGATGCGTTGCCATGGTCAGATGGGTATTTTCAACTTCTATGGATAGGTCTTTAGAAGTCTGACTGCAGACACACCGTTCTCCAGATACGCTCGGTTTTACAAAGAAAGTGCTCCTGGAGGGGGTAGTAAAGAAAAGGTGGCATGAACAGATGCGTTGCCATGGTCAGATGGGTATTTTCAACTTCTATGGATAGGTCTTTAGAACTCTGACTGCAAACGCATCGTTCTCGAGATACGCTCGATTCTACAAGAAAAGTGCTCCTGGTGAGGGTAGTAAAGAAAAGGTGGCATGAACGGATGCGTTGCCATGGTCAGATGGGTATTTTCAACTTTTTTGGATAGGTCTTTAGAACTCTGACTGCAGACGCACCGTTCTCGAGATATGGTCGATTCTACAAAGAAAGTGCTCCTATAGGAGGTAGAAAATAAATGGTGGCAAGAACAGATGCGTTGCCATGGTCAGATGGGTATTTCCAACTTCTATAGATAGGTCTTTAGAAGTCTGACTGCAGACGCACCGTTCTCGAGATACGCTCGGTTTTACAAAGAAAGTGCTCCTGGAGGGGGTAGTAAAGAAAAGGTGGCATGAACAGATGCGTTGCCATGGTCAGATGGATATTTTCAACTTCTATGGATAGGTCTTTAGAACTCTGACTGCAGACGCATCGTTCTCGAGATACGCTCGATTCTACAAGGAAAGTGCTCCTGGTGAGGGTAGTAAAGAAAAGATGGCATGAACAGATGCGTTACCATGGTCAGGTGTGTATTTTCAACTTCTTTGGATAGGTCTTTAGAAGTCTGACTGCAGACGCACCGTTCTCGAGATATGGTCGATTCTACAAAGAAAGTGCTCCTGGAGGGGGTAGTAAAGAAAAGGTGGCATGAACAGATGCGTTGCCATGGTCAGATGGGTATTTTCAACTTCTATGGATAGGTCTTTAGAACTCTGACTGCAGACGCACCGTTCTCGAGATATGGTCGATTCTACAAAGAAAGTGCTCCTGGAGGGGTTAGAAAAAAAATGGTGGCAAGAACAGATGCGTTGCCATGGTCAGATGGGTATTTCCAACTTCTATAGATAGGTCTTTAGAAGTCTGACTGCAGACGCATCGTTCTCGAGATACGCTCGATTCTACAAAGAAAGTGCTCCTGGAGGGGGTAGTTGGGAAAAGGTGCCATGAACAGATGCGTTGCCATGGTCAGATGGGTATTTTCAACTTCTGTGGATAGGTTTTTAGAACTCTGACTGCAGACGCACCGTTCTCGAGATACGCTCAATTCTACAAATAAAGTGCTCCTGGAGGGGGTAGTTAGGAAAAGGTGGCATGAACAGATGCCTTGCCATAGTCAGATGGGTATTTTAAACTTCTGTGGATAGGTCTTTAGAACTCTGACTGCAGACGCACCGTTCTCGAGATATGCTCGATTCTACAAAGAAACTGCTCCTGGACGGGGTAGTAAAGAAAAGGTGGCATGAACAGATGCATTACCATGCTCAGAAGGGTATTTTCAACTTCTATGGATAGGTCTTTAGAACTCTGACTGCAGACGCACCGTTCTCGAGATATGCTCGATTCTACAAAGCAAGTGCTCTTGGAGAGGGTAGTCAAGAAGAGGTGGCATGAACAGATCCTTTGCCATGGTCAGATGGGTATTTTCAACTTCTATTGATAGGTCTTTAGCACTTTGACTGCAGACGCACCGTTCTCGACATATGCTCGATTCTACAAGAAAAGTGCTCCTGGTGAGGGTAGTAAAGAAAAGGTGGCATGAACAGATGCGTTGACATGGTCAGATGGGTATTTTCAACTTCTATGGATTGGTCTTTACAACTCTGACTGCAGACGCACCGTTCTCGAGATATGCTCGATTCTACAATGAAAGTGCTACTGGAGGGGGTAGTAAAGAAAAGGTGGCATGAACAGATGCGTTGCCATGGTCAGATGGGTATTTTCAACTTCTGTGGATAGGTCTTTAGAACTCTGACTGCAAACGCATCGTTCTCGAGATACGCTCGATTCTACAAGAAAAGTGCTCCTGGTGAGGGTAGTAAAGAAAAGGTGGCATGAACAGATGCGTTACCATGGTCAGATGGGTATTTTCAACTTCTTTGGATAGGTCTTAAGAACTCTGACTGCAGACGCACCGTTCTCGAGATATGGTCGATTCTACAAAGAAAGTGCTCCTGGAGGGGGTAGAAAAGAAATGGTGGCAAGAACAGATGCGTTGCCATGGTCAGGTGGGTATTTTCAACTTCTTTGGATAGGTCTTTAGAAGTCTGATTGCAGACGCACCGTTCTCGAGATATGGTCGATTCTACAAAGAAAGTGCTCCTGGAGGGGGTAGTAAAGAAAAGGTGGCATGAACAGATGCGTTGCCATGGTCAGATGGGTATTTTCAACTTCTATGGATAGGTCTTTAGAACTCTGACTGCAGACGCACCGTTCTCGAGATATGGTCGATTCTACAAAGAAAGTGCTCCTGGAGGGGTTAGAAAAGAAATGGTGGCAAGAACAGATGCGTTGCCATGGTCAGATGGGTATTTGCAACTTCTATAGATAGGTCTTTAGAAGTCTGACTGCAGACGCATCGTTCTCGAGATACGCTCGATTCTACAAAGAAAGTGCTCCTGGAGGGGGTAGTTAGGAAAAGGTGCCATGAACAGATGCGTTGCCATGGTCAGATGGGTATTTTCAACTTCTGTGGATAGGTCTTTAGCACTCTGACTGCAGACGCACTGTTCTCGAGATATGCTCGATGCTACAAAGAAAGTGCTCCTGGAGTTGGTAGTAAAGAAAAGGTGGCATGAACAGATGCGTTGCCATGGTCAGATGGGTATTTTCAACTTCTGTGGATAGGTTTTTAGAACTCTGACTGCAGACGCACCGTTCTCGAGATACGCTCAATTCTACAAATAAAGTGCTCCTGGAGGGGGTAGTTAGGAAAAGGTGGCATTAACAGATGCCTTGCCATAGTCAGATGGGTATTTTAAACTTCTGTGGATAGGTCTGTAGAACTCTGACTGCAGACGCACCGTTCTCGAGATATGCTCGATTCTACAAAGAAACTGCTCCTGGACGGGGTAGTAAAGAAAAGGTGGCATGAACAGATGCATTACCATGCTCAGAAGGGTATTTTCAACTTCTATGGATAGGTCTTTAGAACGCTCTATATATAAAACAAAAACTATTTGTAATATAAATTACATATATAAATTCTAAATTTATTACATTAATCTGCCAAATTAGTTTTATAATAATAATATAATATGGGTGGCGCTACTGTCCGTAGAGGGCCAGGGCCTAGCTTCTCAGCAACCACTCGCGTTGTGCGTCCTATTGTTCTATCACGAGTGGAAGGGACCTACAGTTTTATGCCAATTCCGAACGGCCAAGTTTGAGAAGCTTTTTCTGGACAGTTATACTCTTTGAGCATTGTCAGTGACTCGAAAGAGGTGGGGCCGTGAAAAGTATTTCTTGTCGTACCAGGAATCGAACCTAGACAGGTAGGAGTCGACGCACATACCCACACCGCCACGGGCCACCACAAATAGCTTTATAAACAATTATTTATATTCTTTATGTATAAAATAAATTTATTTATATATTCAATCCTTTCGGACTAAAATATATTAATTAATTAAAGATAGAACTCAGATCGTGTAAGATTTTAAAAGTCGAACAGACTTTAAATTTAAACGGCTACACCTAAAATTATTTCTTAATCCAACATCGAGGTCGCAATCTTTTTTATCGATATGAACTCTCCAAAAAAATTACGCTGTTATCCCTAGGGTAACTTAAATGTATAATCATTAAAAATGGAAATCAATGATTTAAAGTTTAAAAGTTGTTTAAATTTTAATATCACCCCAATAAAATATAAAAATAATATTATAATTAAATTAGTCTACAATAATTAAAATACATCTTATATAAAGATTCATAGGGTCTTCTCCTCTTTTAAATTTATTTTAGCTTTTTGACTAAAAAATAAATTTCTATTATGCCACCTTTGCACAGTTAATATACTGCGGCTATTTAAAAAACATTCAGTGGGCTGGTCAGACTTTAAATTAATTTCTAAAAGACATGTTTTTGTTAAACAGGCGAACATTATTTTTGCCGAATTCTTTACATAAACTTTTCATTTTTAAATGTATTATTACAAAAAAATATACTAATTATATCATTATTTCTTTATTTTTTATATTTTAATAAATATTTTAATAAAAACTTAAAATATAATAAATTTATTAAAAAAAAAATTTTTATAACAAACTTAATAAAAATCGATACTTCTAAACATATTAAATTTTAAAGATTATTTAATATTTATAAAAATTTATTTTATAGCTTATCCCATAAGATATTAACCGTCAAAAATTACTTAATTTATAAAATAAATAAGTATTAACATATAAAATTAATAATATAAATAACTTAAAATAGTACAAAATAAATTATTATAAACATATAAAATAAATATTTTTCATTAATTTAATTCAAATTTTTTTTATGTATAATCTATATATTAAATACTTTAATATTAATTATAAATTATTAAATATTTAAAAAAAAAACCTAATTTATATAAATAGTAGCTTATTATAGATATCAAAAATCTACATTTTAATTTATTAATAATTATATAATTATATATAAATATTATATATGTATATATAAATTATACATACATATAAATTTATTATAAACATAAATTATTAATAAAAATTTTAAAATAAATTTAAAAAAATACATTATTCAATATATCGTTTTTAAATTTAATTTAAAATTTATTAAATTATTATATATATGAATAAATTAATGGCAAATAAATATTTAAAATAAATAAATCTTAAATATTTGTATACTAAATTTAATTATTTAAAATTTAATTTATTAATTTTAAAATATTTTTTTATTAATTTAATTATAAGTTTACAAATAATGAATTGCCTGATAAAAAGGATTATTCTTGATAGGATAAGTAATGTAATTACTATTTACATTCATTATATTTAATAGAATTAAACTATTTCTAAAAATATCAACAACTTTTGTGCATCATACACCAAAATATATTAAAAAGATAAGCTAATTAAGGTACTGGGTTCATACCCCACTCATAAAGGTTTTAATCCTTTTCTTTTTAATTTTTTAATAATTCATCAAAAATTGTATTTTTTTGTATTCTAATAATAAGAACTATAATTACTATTTCAGCTAATTCCTGATTAGGCACTTGAATGGGTTTAGAAATTAATTTATTATCTTTTATCCCCCTAATAAATGATAATAATTTAATATCTAATGAAGCTTCTTTAAAATACTGCTTAACTCAAGCTTTAGCTTCTTCAATTTTATTATTTTCAACTATTTTATTTATATATAATAATAATTTTATATTCCATAATGAAAATAATAGCATTAATTTAATAATTTTATCCACTTTATTATTAAAAAGAGGATCAGCCCCTTTTCATTTTTGATTTCCTAATGTAATAGAAGGAATAAATTGATTAAATGCTTTAATTTTAATAACTTGACAAAAAATTGGACCTTTAATATTAATTTCTTTTTTAATTATTAAACCATTATTACTTTTTTGTATCATTTTATCAGTTATCATAGGTTCATTAGGAGGTTTAAGTCAAACTTCTTTACGAAAATTTATAACATTTTCATCCATTAATCATTTAGGATGAATATTAATAAGTATATATTCTAATGAAACCTTATGAATTACTTATTTTTTATTTTATAGATTTATATCATTTAATATAATTTTTTTTATTTAATATATTTAAATTATATCATATTAATCAATTATTTTCATTTTTTTATATAATAAAACTTTAAAATGTTCACTATTTTTAAATTTATTGTCATTGGGAGTCTTACCACCATTTATAGGATTTATCCCAAAATGATTAACTATTCAATATTTAACATTTAATAATCTATTATTTATACTGACAGTAATAATTTTAATAACATTAATTACACTATTTATTTTATTTACGATTATGTTATACAGCTTTTATACATAATCATTTTGAAAATAATTGAAATTTTAATATTTACTGAAATGATTTTTCAATAAATAATTATCTTTTATTTTCATTTACTTCTACTTTTGGATTATTCATTATTAGATTTATTTATTATTTAATGTAAGATTTTAAGTTATATAAACTAATAGCCGTCAAAGCTATAAATATAAGAATAATATTTTAAGTCTTAATAATTTATTTTATATCATTCCTTTAGAATTGCAATCTAATGTCATTATTGACTAAATTCATTATCATTATTGACTAAAAAAACCTTTAACAAGGAATTTCGGATTTCCTAGTACTAGGAATTTTGGAAAGACCAGGTAGTTGGGCGCCAGTTAATTATTCAAACACGACCTCTTCTTTTGGAGGCTAAACAACAAGTGAAGCTGCGTTTATTGAAAATATATTTCTATCTTACATCTAGCATACAATTACCTTAAATGTAACTTAACCCTATGTGCTTCCCAGACGCTGCATC
Organism: Eristalis pertinax; assembly: GCA_907269125.1. Taxonomy (NCBI): domain Eukaryota; kingdom Metazoa; phylum Arthropoda; class Insecta; order Diptera; family Syrphidae; genus Eristalis; species Eristalis pertinax. The sequence goes on along the minus strand of OU026145.1, from coordinate 104,919,042 downwards.
AGCATTACTTCCACGTTCGGTTCGCACACCGGTGTTGACTGCATTCTGCTGACGCTATTTCGGTGCGCTACTGTGAGAACATTTAGTTCCCACAGAACCGAACGTATTTGGGGCACTCGTGTTAACTTGTACAGGCCTCACCTTCGACAGAAGCACGTATCATCCCCTTACAACAGTACATGGTGACACTGTTCAGAAAGCAGCTTTTAGACATCAACAATTAACTTAACGAGGCAATCAGGAACCTGAGACAACGCGCTAAATATAAAAATTTCCCAACGACATCCAACAACGATTTGGCTGGCTTCTACCAGAGCAGCGATAGCAGTCATCATCGAGGCTAAATCGGCTACCACACCACCACCCCATCCCAAAAGGACCAACATGGAAATACGGATTTGAACAACCCGATATAAGCACTGGACATTTGATTGATGATTGGTTGTGTTGACTCTTTGAAACTCAATTTCAAATGGAATCGCTTACCATGAATGGCTGTTCAGATTGTGGATGTGATCTTGGGCATCGCCATGTCCAGCGGAGACGGTGTGTTACGTGAAACTGACAGAGTGTTCGCTCTCTTACGTTCAATGACATTCCTCTTATTTCACTCAAAAACGAAGCTCTATTGAAAGACAAATTGCCACGTCACATATTTCAAAATGTGTATTCTTGAATGCAAGTGAGGTGACGAAAATCCATACTATTTCTCACCGCAAGAAAATTCAATCAAGCAGCATCACTCGCCATTCAGTTGGTGTATTTGATAAGCATTTGCAACACTTTGGGCAGATGTCCTGGACGTAGGATCGTGTCTCTGGTATAATTGGTTGGCTTTAGTTCTTCATTGGTTTGTATTCGATGAAAAATGTGTATATGTAGATATCGCACTACACAAGCGAAAGAAGATTTACGAAGCCTTTGATAATCAACCAAAACCAACACAAATCCCTTTAGATAATTCCAACCCAGGTTTAATGTACATATGTGCATGTGTGTACAAGTGTCCCTCAAAAGTCTGCGTATGGCGTAAGAATTTGGCAGAAAATAGCTCTTATTTCTAAACCATAAGCGATAATATTTGTTTTATTTGTTTTAAGATATATTTCAATAAGACAATGCTCTAACTTTCAGATTCCAACTCATTCACGAAACAAACAAATAAAATGAAAAATAGTTGCAAAATTCGATCCACAAAAGTTTGAACACTAAGGCAAATCCTGGAGAAGACCAGCGAGTTTCAAATCCATACGCACCACACCACCCACCTTTCCCAAATTTTAAAGACAACTAGATCAGCTGGGATCTGGGCAGCCAGTCATTCTGTGTCAGCTGACAAGACAAAATCCAATCAAATACAGTTTGACAGGGAGATGAGTTAAGAGTAAATAAGAAGAAGAAAATAAAAAAAAAATAAATAAATAAATAAATAAAATCGAAATATCACCAGGCGCCCAGAACTCATATTTTCGCAGTAGGTATACGACGCTGACGTCATACATTTTTGTTTTTTAAATTTCGACGAGACTATGAGGGCCCCGCGCGCCTATTTTCCTGAATATTTGACAGCTACAACTTCGGCCATTTTTACCCCTAGTCCACAACGGAGAAAAGTGTGGAAAGAGTAGTGGAATTCGCTTGTATTTCACAAATGCTTTAACAACGTTCGCCAATTCGTGAATTTTGTGGGAAAATGGCGTCAGATTCATGAATTTTGTAGGAAATTCGGGAATTTGCCCACGAACATTTACTATTATTCGGAAGGTGTTCAAAAGATGACTCATATTTTGAAGAGTTCATGTATTTGTAATAGAGGTTTGCGTGAATAAAAATGTAATGTCACGCTCTATTTGCAGGAATACTTTTCATCAATTTAAATCTTCAGAGTTATATATAGCTGATTTATTTCCTTCTCTTGGGGTACTCTGCTTCTAGTGACCGCTACACTGAGTCGCGAAGAACTTGCAAATTAGCTGTGCGAGCAGCTAAAGAGCAGTCTTGGAAGGAGAAGCTGGAAAGCGACCATAGATCTGCGAAAAAGGTGTTCTGGCAAACCATTCGCCGACTCAGAGGAACGAAATTCAACATCATCGAAGGAGTCAAATCCAAAGATGGGGTGTTGCTTTCCAATGAGGCGGACATCTTGGGAAGATGGAGCTAGCACTTTTCGGAGCTGTCAATCCCGAACAGGGCACTGAGGATGACAGACCCGTAGTCATGAATGGGGCGGAGAATAGTCCAAGTCATTTTGGCGATTGAATCGCTAAAAATTGGCAAATCCGCCGGTGTGGATGAAATCCGGCCAGAAATGCTTAAGGCAATGGGTAAAGAGGAAGTTTTATGGTTCTCTCGTGTCATTAGAGTGGCCTGGGAACGCGGTGAGACACCCGACGATTGGTAAACTGGGGTGATTGTCCCACTTTTCAAGAAGAGGGACAAAAGAGATTGGGGCCTTTTTCACGAGTGGTGGAAGAAGTACTGCTGAGCTTTCCGGTAGGATTGGTCAAGCTGGGTCAGTTTTGACACAGCTTGGTAGTTCTGTAGTCAGAAGATGATGATGATGATGTGCTCCTGAAGGGGGTAGTTAAGAAAAGGTGGCATGAACAGATGCGTTGCCATGGTCAGATGGGTATCTTCAACTTCTGTGGATAGGTCTTTATAACTCTGACTGCAGACGCACCGTTCTCGAGATATGATCGATTCTACAAAGAAACTGCTCCTGCGGGGGGGGAGGTAGTTAAGAAAAGGTGGCATGAACAGATGCGTTACCATGGTCAGATGGGTGTTTCGAACTTCTGTGGATAGGTCTTTAGAACTCTGACTGCAGACGCACCGTTCTCGAGATATGCTCGATTCTACAAAAGAAAGTGGCCCTGAAGTTGGTAGTAAAGAAAAGCTGGCATGAACAGATGCGTTGCCATGGTCACATGGGTATTTTCAACTTCTATGGATAGGTCTTTAGAACTCTGACTGCAGACGCACCGTTCTCGAGATACGCTCGATTCTACAAAAAAAGTGCTCCTAGAGGGGGTAGTAAAGAAAAGCTGGCATGAACAGATGCGTTGCCATGGTCAGATGGGTATTTTCAACTTCTATGGATAGGTCTTTAGAACTCTGACTGCAGGCGCACCGTTCTCGACATACGCTCAATTCTACAAAGAAAGTGCTCCTGGAGGGGGTAGTTAAGAAAAGGTGGCATGAACAGATGCGTTACCATGGTCAGATGGGTGTTTCCAACTTCTGTGGATAGGTCTTTAGAACTCTGACTGCAGACGCACCGTTCTCGAGATATGCTCGATTCTACAAAAGAAAGTGGCCCTGAAGTTGGTAGTAAAGAAAAGCTGGCATGAACAGATGCGTTGCCATGGTCAGATGGGTGTTTCCAACTTCTGTGGATAGGTCTTTAGAACTCTGACTGCAGACGCACCGTTCTCGAGATACGCTCGATTCTACAAAAAAAGTGCTCCTAGAGGGGGTAGTAAAGAAAAGCTGGCATGAACAGATGCGTTGTCATGGTCAGATGGGTATTTTCAACTTCTGTGGATAGGTCTTTATAACTCTGACTGCAGACGCATCGTTCTCGAGATACGCTCAATTCTACAAAGAAACTGCTCCTGGAGGAGGTAGTAAAGAAAAGGTGGCATGAACAGATGCGTTGGCATGGTCAGATGGGTATTTTCAACTTCTATGGATAGGTCTTTAGAACTCTGACTGCAGGCGCACCGTTCTCGAGATATGCTCGATTCTACAAAGAAAGTGGTAATGGAGGGGGGAGTAAAAAAAAGGTGGCATGAACAGATGCGCTGCCATGGTCAGATGGGTATTTTCAACTTCTGTGGATAGGTCTTTAGAACTCTGACTGCAGACGCACCGTTCTCGAGATACGCTCGATTCTACAAAAAAAGTGCTCCTAGAGGGGGTAGTAAAGAAAAGCTGGCATGAACAGATGCGTTGCCATGGTCAGATGGGTATTTTCAACTTCTATGGATAGGTCTTTAGAACTCTGACTGCAGGCGCACCGTTCTCGACATACGCTCAATTCTACAAAGAAAGTGCTCCTGGAGGGGGTAGTTAAGAAAAGGTGGCATGAACAGATGCGTTACCATGGTCAGATGGGTGTTTCCAACTTCTGTGGATAGGTCTTTAGAACTCTGACTGCAGACGCACCGTTCTCGAGATATGCTCGATTCTACAAAAGAAAGTGGCCCTGAAGTTGGTAGTAAAGAAAAGCTGGCATGAACAGATGCGTTGCCATGGTCAGATGGGTGTTTCCAACTTCTGTGGATAGGTCTTTAGAACTCTGACTGCAGACGCACCGTTCTCGAGATACGCTCGATTCTACAAAAAAAGTGCTCCTAGAGGGGGTAGTAAAGAAAAGCTGGCATGAACAGATGCGTTGTCATGGTCAGATGGGTATTTTCAACTTCTGTGGATAGGTCTTTATAACTCTGACTGCAGACGCATCGTTCTCGAGATACGCTCAATTCTACAAAGAAACTGCTCCTGGAGGAGGTAGTAAAGAAAAGGTGGCATGAACAGATGCGTTGGCATGGTCAGATGGGTATTTTCAACTTCTGTGGATAGGTCTTTAGAACTCTGACTGCAGGCGCACCGTTCTCGAGATATGCTCGATTCTACAAAGAAAGTGGTAATGGAGGGGGGAGTAAAAAAAAGGTGGCATGAACAGATGCGCTGCCATGGTCAGATGGGTATTTTCAACTTCTGTGGATAGGTCTTTAGAACTCTGACTGCAGACGCACCGTTCTCGAGATATGATCGATTCTACAAAGAAACTGCTCCTGGAGGGGGTAGTAAAGAAAAGGTGGCATGAACAGATGCGTTGCCATGGTCAGATGGGTGTTTCCAACTTCTATGGATAGGTCTTTAGAACTCTGACTGCAGACGCACCGTTCTCAAGATATGCTCGATTCTACAAAGCAAGTGCTCTTGGAGAGGGTAGTCAAGAAGAGGTGGCATGAACAGATCCTTTGCCATGGTCAGATGGGTATTTTCAACTTCTATTGATAGGTCTTTAGCACTTTGACTGCAGACGCACCGTTCTCGACATATGCTCGATTCTACAATGAAAGTGCTCCTGGTGAGGGTAGTAAAGAAAAGGTGGCATGAACAGATGCGTTGCCATGGTCAGATGGGTATTTTCAACTTCTGTGGATAGGTCTTTAGAACTCTGACTGCAAACGCATCGTTCTCGAGATACGCTCGATTCTACAAGAAAAGTGCTCCTGGTGAGGGTAGTAAAGAAAAGGTGGCATGAACAGATGCGTTACCATGGTCAGATGGGTATTTTCAACTTCTTTGGATAGGTCTTTAGAACTCTGACTGCAGACGCACCGTTCTCGAGATATGGTCGATTCTACAAAGAAAGTGCTCCTGGAGGGGGTAGAAAAGAAATGGTGGCAAGAACAGATGCGTTGCCATGGTCAGGTGGGTATTTTCAACTTCTTTGGATAGGTCTTTAGAAGTCTGACTGCAGACGCACCGTTCTCGAGATATGGTCGATTCTACAAAGAAAGTGCTCCTGGAGGGGGTAGTAAAGAAAAGGTGGCATGAACAGATGCGTTGCCATGGTCAGATGGGTATTTTCAACTTCTATGGATAGGTCTTTAGAACTCTGACTGCAGACGCACCGTTCTCGAGATATGGTCGATTCTACAAAGAAAGTGCTCCTGGAGGGGTTAGAAAAGAAATGGTGGCAAGAACAGATGCGTTGCCATGGTCAGATGGGTATTTCCAACTTCTATAGATAGGTCTTTAGAAGTCTGACTGCAGACGCATCGTTCTCGAGATACGCTCGATTCTACAAAGAAAGTGCTCCTGGAGGGGGTAGTTAGGAAAAGGTGCCATGAACAGATGCGTTGCCATGGTCAGATGGGTATTTTCAACTTCTGTGGATAGGTCTTTAGCACTCTGACTGCAGACGCACTGTTCTCGAGATATGCTCGATGCTACAAAGAAAGTGCTCCTGGAGTTGGTAGTAAAGAAAAGGTGGCATGAACAGATGCGTTGCCATGCTCAGATGGGTATTTTCAACTTCTGTGGATAGGTTTTTAGAACTCTGACTGCAGACGGGGGTAGTTAGGAAAAGGTGGCATGAACAGATGCCTTGCCATAGTCAGATGGGTATTTTAAACTTCTGTGGATAGGTCTTTAGAACTCTGACTGCAGACGCACCGTTCTCGAGATATGCTCGATTCTACAAAGAAACTGCTCCTGGACGGGGTAGTAAAGAAAAGGTGGCATGAACAGATGCATTACCATGCTCAGAAGGGTATTTTCAACTTCTATGGATAGGTCTTTAGAACGCTCTATATATAAAACAAAAACTATTTGTAATATAAATTACATATATAAATTCTAAATTTATTACATTAATCTGCCAAATTAGTTTTATAATAATAATATAATATGGGTGGCGCTACTGTCCGTAGAGGGCCAGGGCCTAGCTTCTCAGCAACCACTCGCGTTGTGCGTCCTATTGTTCTATCACGAGTGGAAGGGACCTACAGTTTTATGCCAATTCCGAACGGCCAAGTTTGAGAAGCTTTTTCTGGACAGTTATACTCTTTGAGCATTGTCAGTAACTCGAAAGAGGTGGGGCCGTGAAAAGTATTTCTTGTCGTACCAGGAATCGAACCTAGACAGGTAGGAGTCGACGCACATACCCACACCGCCACGGGCCACCACAAATAGCTTTATAAACAATTATTTATATTCTTTATGTATAAAATAAATTTATTTATATATTCAATCCTTTCGGACTAAAATATATTAATTAATTAAAGATAGAAACCAACCTGGCTCACGCCGGTTTGAACTCAGATCGTGTAAGATTTTAAAAGTCGAACAGACTTTAAATTTAAACGGCTACACCTAAAATTATTTCTTAATCCAACATCGAGGTCGCAATCTTTTTTATCGATATGAACTCTCCAAAAAAATTACGCTGTTATCCCTAGGGTAACTTAAATGTATAATCATTAAAAATGGAAATCAATGATTTAAAGTTTAAAAGTTGTTTAAATTTTAATATCACCCCAATAAAATATAAAATAATATTATAATTAAATTAGTCTACAATAATTAAAATACATCTTATATAAAGATTCATAGGGTCTTCTCCTCTTTTAAATTTATTTTAGCTTTTTGACCAAAAAATAAAATTCTATTATGCTACCTTTGCACAGTTAATATACTGCGGCTATTTAAAAAACATTCAGTGGGCTGGTCAGACTTTAAATTAATTTCTAAAAGACATGTTTTTGTTAAACAGGCGAACATTATTTTTGCCGAATTCTTTACATAAACTTTTCATTTTTAAATGTATTATTACAAAAAAATATACTAATTATATCATTATTTCTTTATTTTTTAATATTTTAATAAATATTTTAATAAAAACTTAAGATATAATAAATTTATTAAAAAAAAAATTTTTATAACAAACTTAATAAAAATCGATACTTCTAAACATATTAAATTTTAAAGATTATTTAATATTTATAAAAATTTATTTTATAGCTTATCCCATAAGATATTAACCGTCAAAAATTACTTAATTTATAAAATAAATAAGTATTAACATATAAAATTAATAATATAAATAACTTAAAATAGTACAAAATAAATTATTATAAACATATAAAATAAATATTTTTCATTAATTTAATTCAAATTTTTTTTATGTATAAATCTATATATTAAATACTTTTAATATTAATTATAAATTATTAAATATTTAAAAAAAAAACCTAATTTATATAAATAGTAGCTTATTATAGATATCAAAAATCTACATTTTAATAGATTAATAATTATATAATTATATATAAATATTATATATGTATATATAAATTATACATACATATAAATTTATTATAAACATAAATTATTAATAAAAATTTTAAAATAAATTAAAAAAATACATTATTCAATATATCGTTTTTAAATTTAATTTTAAATTTATTAAATTATTATATATATGAATAATTTAATGGCAAATAAATATTTAAAATAAATAAATCTTAAATATTTGTATACTAAATTTAATTATTTAAAATTTAATTTATTAATTTTAAAATATTTTTTTATTAATTTAATTATAAGTTTACAAATAATGAATTGCCTGATAAAAAGGATTATCTTGATAGGATAAGTAATGTAATTACTATTACATTCATTAATTTAATAGAATTAAACTATTCTAAAAATATCAACGACTTTTGTGCATCATACACCAAAATATATTAAAAAGATAAGCTAATTAAGGTACTGGGTTCATACCCCACTCATAAAGGTTTTAATCCTTTTCTTTTTAATTTTTTAATAATTCATCAAAAATTGTATTTTTTTGTATTCTAATAATAAGAACTATAATTACTATTTCAGCTAATTCCTGATTAGGCACTTGAATGGGTTAGAAATTAATTTATTATCTTTTATCCCCCTAATAAATGATAATAATTTAATATCTAATGAAGCTTCTTTAAAATACTGCTTAACTCAAGCTTTAGCTTCTTCAATTTTATTATTTTCAACTATTTTATTTATATATAATAATAATTTTATATTCTATAATGAAAATAATAGCATTAATTTAATAATTTTAATCCACTTTATTATTAAAAAGAGGATCAGCCCCTTTTCATTTTTGATTTCCTAATGTAATAGAAGGAATAAATTGATTAAATGCTTTAATTTTAATAACTTGACAAAAAATTGGACCTTTAATATTAATTTCTTTTTTAATTATTAAACCATTATTACTTTTTTGTATCATTTTATCAGTTATCATAGGTTCATTAGAAGGTTTAAATCAAACTTCTTTACGAAAATTTATAACATTTTTCATCCATTAATCATTTAGGATGAATATTAATAAGTATATATTCTAATGAAACCTTATGAATTACTTATTTTTTATTTTATAGATTTATATCATTTAATATAATTTTTTTTATTAATATATTTAAATTATATCATATTAATCAATTATTTTCATTTTTTATATAATAAAACTTTAAAATGTTCACTATTTTTAAATTTATTGTCATTGGGAGTCTTACCACCATTTATAGGATTTATCCCAAAATGATTAACTATTCAATATTTACATTTAATAATCTATTATTTATACTGACAGTAATAATTTTAATAACATTAATTACACTATTTATTTTATTTACGATATGTTATACAGCTTTTATACATAATCATTTTGAAAATAATTGAAATTTTAATATTTACTGAAATGATTTTTCAATAAAATAATTATCTTTTATTTTCATTTACTTCTACTTTTGGATTATTCATTATTAGATTTATTTATTATTTAATGTAAGATTTAAGTTATATAAACTAATAGCCGTCTAAAGCTATAAATATAAGAATAATATTTTAAGTCTTAATAATTTATTTTATATCATTCCTTTAGAATTGCAATCTAATGTCATTATTGACTAAATTCATTATCATTATTGACTAAAAAAACCTTTAACAAGGAATTTCGGATTTCCTAGTACTAGGAATTTTGGAAAGACCAGGTAGTTGGGGCGCCAGTTAATTATTCAAACACGACCTCTTCTTTTGGAGGCTAAACAACAAGTGAAGCTGCGTTTATTGAAAATATATTTCTATCTTACATCTAGCATACAATTACCTTAAATGTAACTTAACCCTATGTGCTTCCCAGACGCTGCATCAGCATTACTTCCACGTTCGGTTCGCACACCGTGTTGACTGCATTCTGCTGACGCTATTTCGGTGGCGCTACTGTGAGAACATTTAGTTCCCACAGAACCGAACGTATTTGGGGCACTCGTGTTAACTTGTACAGGCCTCACCTTCGACAGAAGCACGTATCATCCCCTTACAACAGTACATGGTGACACTGTTCAGAAAGCAGCTTTTAGACATCAACAATTAACTTAACGAGGCAATCAGGAACCTGAGACAACGC